>JBCEWC010001831.1:0-38072 GCA_038996855.1 Solanum aculeatissimum | reverse complement strand
ACTTTTCTGAATGGTTATGACTTTTTTGAATGGTTGTGATAGGTGAAAGTACCGTTTAATCATAAGCAAAACTTTTTGAGTTTTTTTTTTAAAACTTTCGTTAAACTATTTAATTGATTTTTAAAATATTAAATTATTTAAGAAAATAAATAAATAAGAATTATATGAGAGCGCCACGTAGGCGGGCTCCCAATACTCTTTTATATATATATATGATTTATACCATATTTATAAATTCTTTCTATAATTTAAAATAATTAAATATTATCTCATTAATTAATAATTTCATACCAGATTTCAAATCAGATACACCAATATACATGTATTTTTGTTACCAAATACACTTTTAAAATATAGATACATAGGAAAAAAGATGAGAGAGGGAGAGAGGCGAGCAAGATAGGAGGGAAACAAGCGAGAAAGTTTGTGTATCACATATACCTACAAATTACACTAAATATAAATATATATATCTGGGATACCAAACGCATTTTAATTTGAAATACAAATGCATCAGGTGAGAGGCGAGATAAAAGAGCAGCGAGCGAGAGAGTCAGATAGAATTCACTTTGATACAGTGTATCCAAAATAAATTACACCTAATTTTGATCTATGTATTTGATATAGATATATCTAGAGACCGAAATCTCACATGAATAGTGATTTTGAAAATTCACAAAAAAAAAAAAAAACATTCAAGCTCTAAACTAGTAAAATTTGTGTTAGTTTGTCATAATCTAAACTATCAAAGTATAACTTATACGAATTTGAAAGCTAAAAAGTCTTTAGGAGACCAAAATGAATTAGGACCATTTTATTTGATTCATATCTTATTCAATTCATTTTCATTCATATTTATATGAATAAAGTGCAAGTTAATTCATTTTAGTCTCCTAAAGACTTTTTAACTTTCAAATTCGTATAAGTTATACTTTGATAGTTTAGATTATGATTTTGAACATATCATATAAAAAGTGAAATATAGAGTTGCCGAGAGCGAAAGCGACATTTTTTTTAAAATGGAATTTAAAAAAAGTAATTATTTTTTACCAACTTGTTAAATGTGTAACTTTCCCAATATTCAAAGGGTAAATCTTGGGAGATTTTATTTAAAAAAAAAAAAAGAAATATCTGATTTTTGAAGTGAAGGAAAAGGTGAACCACAAATAAAAATCATCACAATAAATCAGAGAAAAAGATTTAGCTAAGAAAATCATTCATTCATTCATTCATGGCTAATAGCATTTCCATGAGTCTCCCAAAATTCAATCAAACTCTAATATCCTTTACTAAATTACCATACTCAAAAGTTCATTTTCATAACCAATATTATCATCAATTCAAAAAGGAGAACAGTTATACTAATACATCATCATATGGTTATTGTCTTTTTTCTCGACGGAGTTTTATGGAAGACGAAGATGAAGAAGACAATCTTAACTCGAAAAACTATAGTTTCCAAGAAGCTGTGGCGCTTTTTAATAGCAGAGATTATTACAGGTAAAGATAATAAGTGAAAGAGTCAAATTTGTCCAATATGACCATTCTCTTTTTCTTATTGATCTCTCAGAAATTTGGTCAAACAGACTATAAACTTGGTCTTCAAAAGCAGTTTAATGATTTTTTTCCTTTTATTGCATAAAAATCAATCTAGGCTAATTTAAATAATGTCTTCAAAAAGTTATAGTTTGTGAAAATAACCTCAATTCAACCTGTTTAAACTTCGATAAATTAAACATATTATCAAAAAAATGAATTAATTTTGCCAGATGTCACGACGTTCTTGAAGCCCTTTGGAACGAATCCCAAGAGCCGATTCGAACCCTACTTCATGGAATTCTTCAATGTGCAGTAGGATTCCATCACTTATTCAACCAAAATCACAGAGGAGCAATGATGGAATTAGGAGAAGGGTTATGTAAACTTAGAAAATTCAACTTTGAAAATGGACCCTTTTATGAATTTGAGAAAGAAATTTCCCAAGTTTTGGATTTCATTTATAAAACACAAATAGAAGTTGCTGCTTGTGGTGATGATTTTTGTGTAACTATGGATCAATCACAAAGATCATATCAACTTCTTGGTGGCTTTGCAGCTGGACAACAACTTTATAGCTTGTCTAGTAGTAATGATTGTTGTTATCTTGTTTTTTCTTATGAAAATGTACAACAACTTAGGATAAAACTTCCAACTATTAATGCTTCTCAAGAAAATCTTAAGGAGTTGGAGTGTATTTGACGCGGATACGTTTTATTTGAGCAGAGTTATTTAGTATTTGTATCGCTGAAAAGCAACAGATATTTAGTGAAATTGAAATAGTTGAGGTTCATATAACTTATATGACGTGTTACTTTTTTGTTAAAAGATTTATTTTCTTTTTTGATTTATATATGGTTAAGCTATTAATTGGGATTTGTGACTATTTGACATGCTCTTTCTCATCCTTCCATTTATCCATATCTTTCTTCTTCTTCTTCTTCTTTTTGTCTATTTTACTTTATCACTTGGATTTATTTATTTTTTCTGTCTAGGTAAAAGATTTCCGTTGCCACAAAAATATGACTTATTTATTATATTTCGGGGAATCTTAGTAGTTCAGTTGGTTGACTACCTGAACTCTCACCTTACTGGTGAGGATTCGATTCCCCACATTGTAATTCCTCCCCCCTTTCCCTGCCCCAGTTTTTTTTTTTAATTTAAAAAAGACCTATTTATTATACCTCGACTGATTTTCAGGCAATGAAGATATTGGGTTTGTGGATTGACTTATTCTGTGCTAATAACTGCGATAAAACAAAAGATGTAAGAGTTATCTAAATTGATGGGACATATAACACTTGTCAGTGCTTTTTAATTAAGTTCGTCGTCAAATCATAGAACATAATTTTTATCTTGTTTTAAGTTAAACAATTAACTAGAAATTTGTGATATTATGGTATATTTTGAAGTTTGCCTTAGTGAAAATACAGAAATCAACAAGCAAAGAATGTCATTTTTTATGTTTTATTTGGGACTAATACTATCATGTTCAGTAATTAGTGGAAGCAAATTTTAGTAGATTTAATACAATTATGTTCCATCTGCACTGTTAATCATTAATCATTTTAATTAAGGGTATTAATCAATTAACACAGTTTTGTTTTATCAAATTGAATTTGTTTCATTTAGTTTGACTTAATTAGGATTTCTAGCTCAAATTATGCCCGTAAAAATAACATAATTTTCAAGTAATGCAATAATATAAATATAAATAAACTAAATATAAATAGCAAAATAATTAAATTAATGTGTATGCGTACATATATAAATTCAAATTCTGCGCCCTCTATCTTAATTTATACGATACTTTTCATTTTTTCGAGACTAATACTTCTTAGTTTTGATAGTACATTTGAATATGAAATCTTTAAGTTTTTCTAAATAAATTTTACATATTTCAAAATTATATAAAAGGAATTATAAATTACAATAATTAATAATTAAAAAATATTTTTTTTAAAAATATATTAAAAAAATTGTGGTCAATAAATTATTCTCTCGGCTCTCGAAATTCAATCGTAGTCACATAAATAAATTGGAAAGTCAACTTGGTGTTTATGGAAGCTATTAGTATTTCTAAAAAATATGTATAATTTTAATTTAATTTAATTTTTGTTAAGGAAAAAAATTTGGGGAAAGGGGTGGAAACTTTTAGGGAAAAATTGATGAAAAATAAGTGACACGTATTTTATTTTATTTTTTTGCATGGAATCAAACCTTTTCCAAATAACACTAGTTAATTTTTTCCTTGTTTACATGGATTTAAAGTCCTATACAAATTAGGAATAACATTATTCACATGTCTATATAAAAATTGAAGGTTGCGCTATTTTCTTCAAACTCTTCCTCGTGAAATTATACTAAATTTATTATCGTATAAGTGTGTTCAGATATGGCGAGAAATAATGAACTTTGTCCACAATGGTTGAAACCTCTGATAGATATAGATTTTTATCGACCTAATGGTGTATGTGAGGTACATAATCAATATTGTACACTTTTTTGTAAAAAGTGCACAAACCAACCTCTTTGTGAATCATGTTGGAGAGGGGCTGCTGAAGCGGAACATCAAGGTCACCAATTTTTGCAGGTACATAATTATTATATATATATATGAATTTTTATGTTCGTGCTTTACACGAATATCCATGTAAATAAGATTCAATACGTTACTTAGTTATTAATTTTGAAATTTGATATTTCTTCTAAAATTTAATCCTTCTCCTAAAAAATTGACAATATTAGAAAAAAATAGTAAATTTGGAAATATTCTTTCTACTAAAATTGTCTAAATTCAAAGTATGTATTATATTTTAGGACTCTGACAATATATTTGAATGATTACAGTTTTATATTCTTATTTTACATAAATTATGAAGGATATAAAGGTCATTTAATGTTTGAAGGATATTTTGGTCAATCAATATTTATGTTCACACTTTTATTATTTGTCTTTCATTAAAATACTTTGGCCTTCATAAACTATTAAAATATCTATATTATAAATAATTGGATTGATTTTCTCAATAGATTAAACTATTGCATCAAATTAATAATAATTTTTTATTTTATTTATATGAATATTGTATTTATTTTAATGATAAATATTATTTATATATAACTTTTAAATTGGCACAACTCGTGTTCTAAGCATAAACATTAAACTATGTAATAAATATATATTTCTTGGGTATTATTTTTTAGAGCAGGTAATTATCCTTTGTTCTTTTTCATACAGATATTTAAAGTTTCTGAAAAAGCATCCATTCGAAAATTGGATATAGAAAGAGAGGTAAATGTGACAGATATTCAACCTTATACGATAAACAGTCACAAAGTTATATTGCTAAAACCAAAGGGAGGAAATGGAGGAAATCCCAAATGTATCACATGCAAGGGGAGAATAAAAGATAAACACTACCAATTTTGCTCAATTTCTTGCAAAGTAAGTACAATTAAATTGCTTTATAATTTGAATATTCTTTTACAAAACATATAATATAATATTTACATTGTAGATCAGAGATGCAGAGCAAGTCTGTGAGAGCGAAACTATTGAAGAAAATGAAGTTGGATGCTTAGATGGATATTTTAGCCCAAGAAATAAGCTAAGAAAGAGAAGACCCTGGAGATCACCTATGTTTTAGTTTGTTTACTTTTTGGAGGATTTTAATTTATTTTTAGAATAAATTTATTCAATGACAAAAATCAGATACACTTTTCAGTTTGAAACCTTGATTCAAACATTGAAATTTAACTCAACCAACCCTTCCCCTTCACATTACAACATTCTTAATTCCAGGAATTAGTATCAAACAACAAAAACTGCTGACAAAACTCAGCTTAGCTTTAAGCTACAGAAAGGCATCATCTTCTGAATTGTGCATGCAATTGCTAGTTTACCAACCAATCGAATATGCATTAACAAAATGCAATAACGTATTTAATACCTTCATCGCGATGAGGCTGTGAATTGTTCGATATGACACTCTCACTAGAGCTGCAAGGTAGCAAGCAAATAAGCCATTAAACAGACACTTTCCTATGGTAAGTTATCTTTCATGGAGAGGCCTCGTGATTGACAGCCCATAGCAGGAGATATCCATGAACAGAATGCGTATATGCCTCAGACAAGTTTCTTCAGCCAATGAGACTCAAACTTATGTCCAAGCACTATGATGATTGGATCCTCTAAAAACTGCTGCTGCTTTCATATCGGGTACTCCAAAAACACAACAATTATGTATTTTTGGAGGGATCCATCATGGGTGCAGCAACATTTTGTTAAGGATCCGAGCAACATAGTGTTCAACCATCAGTTTTCCAGAAAAAGACTCCTTGCCATTACATAATCAAGAAAAGTTCACATACCTCAACAACAGAGACCCTTTTTTTAACAAGAAACAAGTATACACAGAATGCTAAAAAAGAAAAGTAACACTTCTTTTTTTTTTTTTGAGATAACAAGGGGAACCCACAGTCGCTACTCTTTGGGTGCGCACAGGGTAAACCTCGCTCCTATGCAATAGCTCGCAAACCACATAGGAGAGAAAACCTGCACTAGGCAAGAACGGTGCGACCAGCTCGACCCAGAAGACAAACCCTTGCTTTCGCTGACAAGGGATTTTGAACTTGAGACCTCCAACATGGAAGTCCCAAGCCCCCACCACTGGGCCACTGCGAAGGGTAGAAAAGTAACACTTCTAACCCACCTTGTTAAATAATTTCAAGCAGATACACGACAATTGGAAATATATTTATGTTAAAATCATCACAATGCATGAATCTGGACTACCACAGCTCATATGCATAGAGTAATCTGTCTATTAGTCAGCTCCTTCCTACTTCAATGCAAAAGCAAAACTGAAGTTTCCTAACAATGAGAAACGAAAATAGGCATCGCAAGAGAAAATTCAAGTATGGCAAATAAATTCAAAGTCAATCCTTGGGGGGGAGGGGGGAGGGGAGATTTTTAGGTTGGCTTCATAGTCCATTCTCTTTGTACGAAAAGTAGGAATAGGAAATGCTAGGTGTTTCTACTCACCATTGTTACTATTGTTCACTCAGAAAAGAAATAAATGGTGAAAAATCCATATAACTGATCTATTAGTCCAGTGAAAGATGCCAATTCAACCAAATGGGAGTAGTGATTACACAACCAAGCACAGCCTATCACATCATGATCCAGAGTAGTGGTTACACAACCAAGCACACCCTATCACATGATGATCTAGCATTAAATAAATTTGACATGCAATATGGTGCAATTATTGTACTCAAGATTACAGATAAGTCTAAGAAGATAACAAGTATGAAATATAATTAATCACTTTTGAAAGACAAACATAGGTTTAACTCGTGTAACTTGATACTTTCTTGGTAAATTATCATATTATGCAAGCATGTCTATGGTTCTACATCCCACTATCAAATGGTTTTAGATCTGATTTATAGTTGCAATTAGTTGTGTCCTAATTTGTTGATCTTTTATCAAAACATGGTTATGCACATTTTTTGTAAAAGTTATCTAAGAGGTACTTGTACCCAACATACACAGCAGATTAGATTTTAACTAAATTATCATTAACCTTCACGGTCAGAACTTACAGTTATTTGTTGGTAGTTTGTAATAAGGGTCTGTGGATCCCTTAGAAAGAAGCTACTGGAACTGTTTTCTAAAGCACGCGGAGGCATCTCCAATACCTCCTTTGACCTACCTACAAGGGGAAGATTAGAAAGATGGTCACCCCAAATATCATAAGTAAACTTTTCTTCCATACCCATCTTTTCATCAGTTTTAACTGCCATCTGATTTCGAGGTTTAGATCCAGGAGCTCGCAAATGTGGAGCAATTACAGAACTTGAAGCCAATATTGGTTGATGGCACATCAAGCGAGAAGCAGATTTATCAGCACAAGGTAAGGTTGCTGACGGCAGAAAAACAGGTTCGCTGGCTGATATTTTAGGTGCAACAGGCTTCTCTTGAGGAGGACAAGCCTTTTTTCCTCCATATGTTAATGTTGCCTCTCTCTGCAAGACATTCCTCTCAGATGCAAATTCGGAGCGTGTACTTTTTTTACATTGACGGTTACCAACATCAGCAAAGGGATTGTTGAGCTTAACAGGTCGATCCACATCAGCAGACTGCGGAGATGGCCGACTAGGTGTAGAATTTGAGGTAGGAGACAAGGGTGACGATGGTGTAGAATTGCCACTATGACTACTTGAAACATCAAAACCTCCAACCAAAGCAGTTGCAGAATTCTTTTTCTTCTTCCGTCTCCTCCCTTTTTCTTTTCCAATTTTGACAGTGAGATTACCAGCTTTCGGGGTGTCATATGTATCAGAACTCTGAATTGCTACCGACTTTGTAGAGGATGACACTTCCGTTCCCTTTTGGATATCTGATACAGAGTTGCATCCTGCACAATGATTCACATTCTGATCAGTTACACTTTGATTTCGGGAGACAGCCTGAATATCTTCACATGTACTGAAACTTTCAACTGACAGAGCCTCACCTTCCCCAAATGACCTAAGCAAACCGTTCAATTTAAAGGAGAAGACAAACTTGCCAATCTGTTTCTCGGTGGGATGCATGCGAGACAATTTTCCAGCATGACTAACAGATGTCATATAGCTTTTTCCACTCTTAGGCAAGCACTCATGGGAGCCAACGGCCATCACTTGGGGTATGATACACCAAAGAACCAGAACCAACAAAGAAGCTAGAAAAAGAATTGTGACGAGCAATTTCTTCACCTTCATCCAGAACAAAGACCTCTTGCAGAAATGAAGCACACAGATAGGAAGACTAGCTTTCATAGGTATAACAAGTATGCCAGTTGCCAAAGCCAGTTCAAGATCTCTATGTATAGTGGCAACGGAAAAATCAGTATGATATGATATCACAAGCTTTATAGACTCCTCAGGTTCAAGAGAAAAGCCTTTACAACCATTTATTACGAACCCATCTGTTCCACACTCCGTTCCAGAGATCTCAATTTTTTTTACCTCCAGGGGAAAGTCCCCCACGTTCTTTGCATGAAGTTCCTTTGACAATGACAGAGAACATGCATGAAATTTATCCTTCATATTATATAGCACACCCGAAGAAGAGAGATTAAGAGGGGTTGGCATGTTTAATTTGAAATCCAGGTTCTGTACAGGTTCAGACTCATCAAGTAAGACCAAAGAAAGCAACCCCCCAGATCCCTTGAGAGTTAACCACTCCACACCAGAAAGATTATTCCTGACCAAAGCTGAACTACTCCACTGACATCGAGCTGCTGGTTGAAATAAAATTGGACCAAACGATGCTTTGCCAAAAGGGTGAAGAAGAGCTTCAGTTACTGCATTCTCTGCTAGTGAAAAACCGTATCTCTTTGGAGCAATAGAATAGTTAGAAACTATTCTACTGGATAGAGAAGGCTGCAAATGGCTTCCTGAAGTCTTGCACTCATCAATAATTTCCCAGGAGTTCAGAACAAGCTGCACCAAGATTGGTTTTTGACTTGGATTTTCTATTGTGATCCACTGAGAGCGATAACTTCCGACTGGAATCACTGGAAACACAAGTTCACTTTCATCCAGTACAGACATGTCATTTGCAGTAGCATGAGATTTCCAGTTCTTCAATACGGACTCATCTGCCATTGTTGTATCCACAGCCTTCAGATTAAATGGATAGACAAATCAACAATCAGGAGCTAATTCTATATACATCAGTGTTAAACAAATGCATACTACTGATACAGTAGTGATAACTATCTCCACTACAACAACAGCAGCAACATATCCAGTGAAATCCTACAAATGGGATCTGGGGAAGGTAGAGGACCTTACCACTACCTCATAGAGATAGAGAGGTTGCTTCCGGAAGAAAAGCTAAACAAAGTGAAGCGTCACATGAAATAAATACGCCCCAGAAGGGCAACACTGATGAGCTCGTAATAACAGCTCACTGTGTACATTCCATATCATCTGCTAAATTTTGAGGAAGTTGTACGATTCAAGCATAATAAATCAAAAGAATAGCTATTAATAAACATTACTCCTTCCGTTTCAAAAAGAATGACCTCATTTCTTTTTTATTCTGTTTCAAAAAGAATGGCCCATTTCCTTTTTTAGCAACATTTTAATTTCAACTTTCCACATGGCATGTTTAAAGCCACAAGATTAAAGGGCATTTTGGTATATTTGACATAACTTTAATTTAGAACCACACAGTTGAAAAGTCTTCTTTATTTTCTTAAACGCCATATCAAGTCAAACCATGTCTTCTTTTTTTTCTAACACGGGAGGAATATAAGTTATCATGTGACTATGAGTATATTTGCAGAAGAATCTCCTCTCTATTATGTATTCAAAAAACACAATGTGAATTAAAATAGCTTTATCAGAGAGTGAAATTGTATCCAGCATCCTGAACATGCACAATTCTTTTTCCATTGAAGATGACTTCAGTTATCAAATATCCTAAAAGTCCAAACTAGGAGTCATACTAGAAGTTACATCCATATGAATGAGAAAGTGGTTTCCATTCCAAAACAGAAGGGAAAACAAGGTGACTGGCGAGTAAGCTTCTAGAATTGCAATGAATAACCATGCCATTTCTGATACATTAAGTATAAGGGCATATCTCCTACTACAGATATAGAGAAGAAGAGCCCCTGAATTATACATGATATGGTATTTATGACTCCACCTATTACATGTTACAGGACACGATCTTACTTTATACTGCCTGAAGGATCATCACAATCTTACTTTATATTGATGATGAAGGACCTAAATATTCTACCAATTAAGAAAAAAAGGACTTCTATATTCTACATACACAGATCCCTCTAAGGGCTGAGTTCGAGTTTCTTGCCACAATATTAGTTTCTGACAAAAGCATCAAATATAAATTCTAGTTGCTTGCAAAAATTCCTCAAATAGGAATAACATGCAAATATTAAATTCTCAAATCTTACAGCCCTGAAACTTTTAGAAGTTTGACAAATTATTTTTACTCATTTAAGTGTTGAGAATATCTGCTGAAAAGAAGATGTCAAACTCAGGAAATGAGAGATAATAAGAATCAATAGCAGAATTGCAATACCTTGATTTCTAATGGTGAACGCATGCTGCTGCTTGAAGAGATTGCTCTTGTATTTCCACGTAATACTTCATCAGAGAGTTCTTCTTGACCAATGGAAGAATCATATTTACCTCCTGAACAAAGGCTGACTACATCCCTGCAAGCAACTTCAATCTCAGAAGTTCTCGAGTCATTAGTCGATACGAGCAATTTACAGTTCATGCTCATTTCATGGGCTTGCACGAGAGGATCAAGCAACTGAACAGTTGGAGAACTGTATGTGACCACAGCAACTTGCGTGACAGTGCCGGGGAAGAGCATTAATCCCTCAACATATCTAATACGAAAAGACTTGATGTTCTCTCGTTCCTCACTTACCTTGACAATGCTCAATATGTAAGGAGAATCATTTCTCACTGACAAAGCAACTACACTAGTACCATCAGTAGCACATGGTTCTACAGTTTGAATAGACAAAGAAAGTGGATCCGTGAGCTCACTGTGAGCAGATGTCTTGCCCAGTTCTGCTTTGAGAGGGACAATAATTGTGTCAGCTTTACCTTTGGAAGACCTAAGCAACTGCAGCGAAAACGCACCAAATATCTCTCCCCCAGTATGACTAGGGAAATCTAATTCTATGATGGTCTCAGTTTTGTCAGGATCAATTTCCCAATTCCTATGGGGTCTAATTGCAACAAGAGGGATACCAACCTCATCACCCTTGACATCTAACCACTCCTTAACACCAAGCAAGCTGAAATTATTGTTTGAATCTTCACCTTTATTCATATTACAAATTGCCTTTGCATAATGGGTATTATCTCCTGAAGAAATAGACGTCCAGATAGTTACCTCCTCCACGTGGAGGGCTTCATTGTAAGGATTATACAAAGAAAGATTCTTACTCCGCTTTCCACTAGAGGAAATATCAAGACCGACCAAAGGCTGTATGCGATATGGGGATTCAACAGCAAAGCCCTTAGCCTGAACCAAGAAACCACCAGAGCTTGTCTGCAAGACAAACTGCGCTGTAGAGAGACCCAACCATGTAGGTAAAAACACAAAACAAATCGATACAGTTTCACCAGGTGCCAACAATGTTTCGCTGAAATTGCAAGGGTAAAACTGAAAATTGGTTCCATAAGGTTCAAATACTGTCACTGTGCTGTCTCTGTGTGTATTTTTAACATTTAGAAAAGCTAATGAAGGAAAATATAAATACTTCTCCCCCCAGTCGAGCAAAGGGGGATTGATTTCTACATGAGGTGAAGAACCACCCAAAATGTTGAAACTGTCTATCTCTTCTTCTGCTTTTGGTTTCAATTTTTTATATTTATCATCAGACAAAGGCCGTTCACCAAAAGAAACACCATTTGCCCTATTCCTTCTTATACAACTACAAGGCAATTCACTATAACACTCCTGGTAACTCAGATAGCATGAAATTGTTCTACCACCCAAGAACTTGAAAACACAAGAGTCGGATGACCTACTAATATTTGTATTCTCTTCATCTGATCCTATAGGCAAAGCAACATCAGATTGAACCCCAGAAACTTCTTCCACTTGTGATTGGGCATTCTTCTCTTCAAACAAAAAACCCCACAATCTGGGAGGAAAGCAGAACATGTCTGTATGTGAACACACGCTATCAAGACTTTGACGGGGTACAGGATTCTCAAGAACGAAACCAGATGACAAACCACCAATAAATCCATCCTCCACATTGGGTTTGTAGGACATACACGCGTCATATTCTGCTTGGTTTTGCTGTCCCTTCATTGAACATGGTTCACCTTTAGCCAGAATAACGATGATATGGAACAGAACCATCATAAAGCAGAATGCTTCACCATGGTGAAACACTCTCCTGAAGAAATTACTCATACAGATTAATAACTGACGTAAAAAAATAGAGCATCAATCATCATTTACAGGAAAAATAAAAACTTTAAACACCCACAAAAATTTGGGAAGGTACAAACACCTCCACTACAACAACAACAACAGTACAAACATTAACTAAACCTCAATCCCAAACTAGTAATAGTCTACTATTTCAGGTAAAAGAAATCCTGGGGGGATTTTTAATAGCTCAGTTGGTTGGTTAGGTTGGCTACCTGTTGGTAAGTATTCCATTCCCACCTTTGAAATCCCCTCCCCCATTTCCCCGATATAATAAGAAACCATTAAAGAAGAAAAAAAGGCATTAATTTTGGGAATAAAACAACAGATAACCAGATAAAGATTCAGCTGTCCATATTAAATATGCAAGTAAAAATCCATTACTCATTTAAGTAAGAGTAGAAGCTGAGTTTTTTTTTTTTAAAAGTAAACAGAGCTTGCAAACTCCAATACCCACCCATCTTTTCTTGCATGTTAATTGAACAAGCAAACAATAAGCATTCAAAAAACCTCAAAAACAGCAACACAGCTACATGAAGAAAAAAATCATCAAAAAAATAAAATGAACGGAAAAATCGTTACCGGCGGGATAGATGATACGGAGGTCCGATCATTAGGGTTTGATAGTCCATTAACATGGATAGAAAAAGACCATAAGTGAAAAAAAAAATTCAAAAAAAAATTAAAATTATTTTTGATGATGGTGGCTAGGGCTTGTAAGCGATTGGTAGAAAAGGGGGGGGGGGGGGGGGGGGAGAGAGAGAGTGTGTTTGTGTATTGGAGCACACAAACAAAAGAAGAAGAAGCAGGGCACCTGATAGATAATACACCCGATTGAATGAATGGCTCGAACAACGAAGAAACCAAAAAAGAAAAAAAAAAACTGAAAAACAGAGAGAAAATGACTCATCATGGAACAAAATTACTCAACTACCCCACTTGCTTAGGACAGTCATACAATTTAATTTTCAATATTAATTTTCTATTTTTAAATTGCATAAAAAAAAAATTTATATATATTTTCAAAATCTAATAGTAGTAATAAGCCACAGAAATAGATTATTTTGAAAATATATTTTAGAAAGATAAAAATTACGTCTATTCTATATATAATTTTTGAGTAATAATATCATTATTGATTAATATCAGAAGGTTGGTGTCTGTTCTTCTTTAAGTTCAGTTATTTAAGGATAAATTTTATGTATATTTTTATCCTTTTTAAACTCTATTTATGGGATAATAAGGATTAGGCAGTAAAGCGTTTGTTTTATGTCCTCAAAATTTTTTAGGATTCAAAAAAAATTTAAATAAATTTTATGATTTTAATTTTATTTAGAATAATGTTAAAGATTATGAAAAAAGTAAGTAGAAATTCATATTTTAAAAAAAAAAAAAAACTATATACTTTATGAGAAATATTTTAGAACTTTAAATCAAATAACTCTAATATTCATATTGATAAATAAAGTTTTTTACAATAAAATCCAAAATAATGAATTACAAACATATGGCTAATATGTTACTAACTGAAATAAATATTTGTTTTAATAAGTAATAATTGTATATAAAATTGTCTTTTAAGAATGCTATACTAAAAATTTTATTATTTGTATGTGTAGTTATTTAATTTCTTTTGTTCAAATTTGATTTTAGGCGATTAATTTTATTAAAACGATCTTGCACAATGGTATGTGGTACTATTTTATTTTATTTTAATGAATTGGCTAGATACAGTTATGTTTGCGTAGAAAATTATCTCTCTATCATTCAATCGATTCCTAATTTCTGTCAAATTTTTCGACTGTCCTAGCCATAACGATCCTTCTGAGGCGTTTTAGTCACAATTCAACTTTGTTTCAATCACAAATCGCACTTTAACAAACATAATTATAATACATTCAACTTTTATTATATATAATATAATATATCTCGTTGAAACCTATCACTCATCTACCTGAACAACTTAGAAAAAAATGAGAAAAAGGAGGAAGTGAAACATATGATCCTTGACAAAAATTACAATATATGGTATTGCGTAAATTTTATACGGATGATCAAATCGTCAAAAGGATGGTCTCAAAAAATAAATAATTTTAAATATAGAAAGAAAATGACTTTTTACGAAATAAAATTTCTAACACCACCACTTCGATAAAATAGTGAAAATTAATTTGAACATTAACTTTCTTATTAATTTTTTGAACAGTACGTATACTAAACTAGTAATATATATATTCTTGTTCTTTTTTTATATAATACAAATATTTAAAGTATTTAAAAAAGCATAAGTTCAAAAAGTTGATACAGTAAAGAGATAGATGTGATAACCTTATACAAAATTAAGAGAAGGAAATAGTGGAATTCCAAGTGTGTCATATACCAAGGGAGAATAAAGGATGAACACTATCAATTTTGCTCAATTTTTTGTAAAGTAAGTATAGTTAAATGTATTTATAATTCAAATATTATTTTACTAATGATATTATAGAAAACATATAATATAATATTACATTGCAGATTATTGGAAAAACGAATCGAGTATAACAAAAATGTTGACAAATCAAGTCTACGAAGACGAAAATGTTGAAAAAATCAAAGTCGGATATTTTAACCTATGAAATAAGTGAAAAGATTCTAGAGATCACCTACGTTTTAAAATGATACTTAGAATTCTAGTTTGTTAACTTTTGCAAAAGTGAATCTAAGATTTTAATTTATTTTTAGAATAGATTTATTCAATGAGAAAATTCAAAAGTCAAATAAACTTTATAGTTTGAAACCTTAATTCAAACATTGAAATTGTTGGATAGAAATTAATTTTATCATTTAGACAAATATTATGATTCTTAAGAACTCAATTGGACCTTCTCCTTCAAATTACAACATTCTCAATTCCTCAAATTAGTATCAAACAATAAAAACTCCTGAATAATAGCCAACAACTTTGACTATTGTTGTTGTTAGTATGTGTATAATATATTTATTTAATTTCTTTTATTAAAATTTGATTTTTTAGGCCTCTAATTTTACTAAAACGGTCTTGCACAATGGTATATCGTACTAATTGTTCTTTTGAATGAGTTGGATAGGTACAATTATATTTGATTAGAAAATTATCTCTTTATCATTCAATCGATTCATTATTTTTGTCAATTATTTTATTGTTCTAGCCATAACGATCGTTTTGAGGCGGTTTGGTCACAATTTAGCTCTGATTCAATCATAAAACACACTTTAACATATACAATTATACTACATTCAACTTTTATTATAATATAATATATTCCTTCGAAACCTATCACTTATCTATGTGAAGCAACAACAACAATAATATACTAAGTGGAATCCCACAAGTAGAGTCTGGGGAGGGTAAAATGTACGCACACCTTACCACTAACTCATAGATATGAGAAAAAAAAAAGAACTGAAACAAATGATCCTTGACAAAAATTTACAATATGTGGTATTGACATAAATTCTCATACGGATGATCAAATCGTCAAAAGTTATGAATGGTCTCAAAAAACAAATGAACAGATTATTTTTTATCTTACGTGCATCTAGTGTTTCATGTCTCTATGCTATGACGTTACATTCCAGATGAGTCTCAGTAATTTCCCTTGATTTGGTAGAATTGGGTCCGAATTTGACCTATAATAGAAGTCGATAGCCATTTTAGACAGACAGGTCTGGAAGTTAAGGACCAAAGAGATAGCTTCACTGAAGATTCAGTGATGACATAGACCCGTGGGAGAATCCACTTGGGAGGCAGAGTCTGATAAGTGAAGTTGTTACCCTCATCTTTTTGAGACTTCGGGTACGAAATAAAATTTCTAAACAACTCCACATCAACAAAATAGTGAAAATTATTTTGAACACTTTCTTATTTTTACATCAAAATTTATGTTTTAAAATTTATAAAATAATTAATTACATTAATATATTTTCAAAAACTAATTGTAATAGGTAGTGGAACTAGACTATATTTTTATCTTTTTGTTAAACAATTTTGCTTTGAAAATATTTATTTCAGGCTGAAGTTTATTAAAAATGATTCCCGCATTTCAAAATACACTTATAAAATTATGTTCGATATAATATTGTTATTGTAGTTAATATACAAAGGCTATATAGTTCTACAAGTTAAAGTTTTAGAAAATTAATCATTTTCATTTTTAATACCAAAAACATATATTTTAACATTACACGCGTACTTTTGTAATTAAGAAATTTAAAATATATTTTAGAAAGATAAGAAAATATTTTAGGAAAAATAACACAATTCAAAAAGGAAAACAATTTATAAGCAGGTACTCCCTTACTCTTTTTTTTATAACTAGTCATACTATACGCGTTTTACGCGTGACCAAAATGTGTACTTTTTTTTATAATAAACATTAGAGAGAAAAATTAATTCATTAAATTTTGATAAATTATTTATTTACAAAGATCCTATATAACTAATTAGAACCCGTAAATTAGATTTTTTCTTAGTTAAGGAAGAAGTAGAAATATATCAAATACAAAAGATTTAAGAGTATTTCCATAGCTAGAAGTCCTTAATTATTTTAATACTTCTTAGTATTATAAATATGATTAAATAATAATTTAAAGAAAAATCGTTAAAAGACGATTTTATCTAAAGCGGAGTCTTTTAATGAAGGGTAAAAAATTCAAACAACATTTCTAAGGGTCTTCACACTTTTAATATAGTATAGATAATTGTGAATATTATTATCAAAATCTTCAACAATTATAATCAAATACATCCAAACTCTTGATCACCTAAGTAAGGTGACTAAACATCAAACCTAAAAGGAAACTAGTTAAGAACTTAGACTATGCATAAACTCTCTACAACTATTTGCATTCTTAGATGCATTAAACATCTCTAATCTAATTTTTATATCTTTTCTGATCTGAGCTACAATTACATCAGGTTGTAAATCTATTCCTCTAAACTGTCTCCAATTCCGAGCTCGCCAAACATTGTAGTACATAGTCATCTAAATTGCTGCAATTATCTTTTTCTTGAAGCCATTACATCTCTTCCTTTTAATTCTTAGTAACACTTGTGATACATCTCCTTCAATTAAAGTAATTCTTGTCCATGATTCCAAGCCATATTTCACCTGTTTTGTCCATTCACACTGCCAAAATAAGTGTGATATTGATTCCTGAATCTGTTTTCGACATAAACTGTAATGAGTGTTATCAAGAGGCAGGTTCAATCTCTGCATCCTTTTCTTCGTAAGTAGTCTATTTTGCGCTGCTAACAATAAGATTACCCTGTGTTTTGGTAAAGCTACACCATTCCAGATTAAGTCAACAATATTTCATCTTCTCTACTCTCCGATTAATGCTAAGTAGCTTTGTGTGATCGAGTAATCTCCACCAACTGTGAGACTATATTTATTATGAACATACCAGTGCTTCATACTGTCTTTTAATGAATGTAACTTCCTCCTATACCAGCTACTGTCAGGGAGAGGTTTCTGTGTCCAAATATTCTCAGAAGTCTTCATATATAGTTTATGCACCCATTTGATCCATAAGGACTCCTTTTCCGCTATCAGTTGCCATAATAGTTTGCTTACTAAAGCTATGTTCCAGAGTCTGCAATTCTTGACATTTAATCCATCTTCCTTCTTTGGTCAACATACTATATCCCATGCTACCAAGGATACTTTCCTCTTGTCAACAGTTGTACCCCATAGGCACTCTCTACACTTTCTATCCACCTCTTTAAGGATACTCCGAGACAATATGAAAGTAGAGCCCCAGAAATTATATATTGAGAAAAAAGTAGAGCCCCATATTTTTATTTATTTTTCGCATTTGATATCATAAAAATATATATATACTCTGATGGTATCAAGAAGGAAAAGGCAATACTTCAGTGAAATTGCTTGATATCATCAAAGTATAATATACTCTGATGATATCAAAGAGGAAGAAACTACTTGATACCATCAAAGTATATAGATACCACCAGAGTTTAGAGTTTAATAAATAAGATTGTTATTTTAATTTTTTTCTCTTAATCATTTCTTATTTATTTTTTAAAAAAATAGTTCAATCCTATATGACACCAATAGAGTATCACATAGGATTATGCTCAGTCTTATATAATACCTCTATAGTATCATATACCAACATAGTTAATTATTTCTTAAAAAAAGAGTCTAATCCTATGTGATATTGATGAAGTATCAAAATACTAATAGAGTATGATAGAACATTAAACTCAGTCCTATATGATATTGATAAGGTATCAATATACTAATATGGTATAACAGAGGATTAAGTTCGATCCTATATGATGCCACCATAGTATCATATATGAGGAAATATCATATAGTAGTAATGTTGACGTCATGCGCGAAATAAGAAAAAAAATAGAATAAGTGGATAAATAATTTGAATTAGGTTCATTTTTAATAAATAATTTTATAATTAGGTTCATTTTGTGAAGTTTTCATAATTTTTATTTAATTTTTAAATAATAATTTC
This sequence comes from Solanum aculeatissimum, assembly GCA_038996855.1. Taxonomy (NCBI): domain Eukaryota; kingdom Viridiplantae; phylum Streptophyta; class Magnoliopsida; order Solanales; family Solanaceae; genus Solanum; species Solanum aculeatissimum. The sequence continues at coordinate 19,030 of JBCEWC010001831.1, read as the reverse complement.
ATTACTAATTAGTTTGCGAAGGTTGATGTCTATTTTTCTTAAAAAGTAATAAATAGTAATACATTACAGAGTGTATTAAGAGAATTGGTTCATTTATTATGCATTAATAATATATTTGGCAAGAATTTGGACCTATGTATAACTAATCTATGTATTAATTATACATTTCATTTGATAATATTTGTAATACATAAGATTATATATCGTGGGATTGAATATGTAAAGACAAAAATGCCCCTCAAATTTTTTTATTACTTTTTTTTATTTTTTTTATTTATGTTCTATATTTATAGCTTTGTTCTAGTAAATTTATTTGAATAAATTAACTTACAAATTTTATTTATTTGTGGGCTCATATTTACATAATATATAAAAAAAAAATTTTGTCATGATATATATATATATATATATATATATATTGCTAATTGATTTAGTTGAGTGATTTTGTTGATACAAAGGCATAATTAAGAAATTTTATTGATACAAAATAAAATTCAATGACTTTGCTTGATAAATTTTAAAAGTTGAGTGACTTTTTAAGATATTAACTCACATTAAAACTTCAACTTGCAATTTTTAAGTGTAAACATAGATGGTTTATTCGATTTTATTATTGTTTACCGTCTTTTCATTTTCAAAAGTAGATGGTCTATTTTTATTAAATTAAAAATTGACATTTTGTGAGTGATCAATTTATTAAAATGATAATTATATACCTTCAAATAATTCAAGTGAAAAAATAGCAAACATGATGACAAAATTGTTCTTGTCCCAGCTAGCTAGAAGGCCTCAAAAAATTAATATTGTCCAACAATTATCTACCTTGACTCAATTATATGAAATAGAAAATCTCATAATAACTCAAGGTATAATTAGTAAGAAGCTTTTTTGAAGATTTTTAAACTAAACACAAGATCAGATGTGAACCAAGTACTTAATGAAAAATAATCTTTGCATTACTAATCACTACGTTATTAATCCTTGTGTCATTAATCTTTGTACCCAATAATTCATAAAATAAAGTTTGAGTATCCTATTTAAAGGTAAGATCTGAATATCTTCTAAATAGCACTTTGTGAGATTATAATAGTATGCATTGCTCAATGATGAAGCTAGTAAAGCATTTTTTCCCCTAAATATTTTTGAGGACTCAAAAAATTTAATGGTAAAATTTATGAATTTTTATTTCACTTTTAAATAATATTAAAGATTATAACAAATAATAATGTGTGTATCTATATCTTCATATTACTAAATAAAGTTTTTATAACAATATCCAAAATAATGTATTGCAAATGTAGGACTAGCATCTTATTAAATAAAATTAATACTCATTTTGATAAATAATAACTCTATGGGTTGTTTATGGTTATGACTAAGAAAAAATTAAATTGAATCATAATTTGAACTAAATTAATTTAAAAAATTGATATTTGGTTTCGTTAGATTTGATTTTAAATTTGAAAATTGATACGATTTGATCCAATTTTGATTATACCAAAAACAATCACTAAAATAAACAAATCGAACCAAGAAATTATATAATTTATAATTATTTATATATTATTCATAAATAAAATATAAATATTTTATTAAATTTGTAAAATCCAAATATTTTGTTAAAATACAAGATACAAATATTTTGTTAATTGAACATGATTTTTTTAAAAACATTGTTTGAGTCTTAAAATAATAAAAAATAATTGAGTGAATTTATTTATTTATTTCATCATAATAGGCAAGGAATATTTGAAGCACGAATCTATTATTACGAGATTTGTGGCCGCTCCTTTATAGGGGGGCCGCACAATCAAAACGTCGCCGTTCAAGAATTTGTGAAGGGTAAAATTGGAAAACTGAGAACATTTCGAGGGCAAAATAGGAAAATAAAATTGAATTAGTTAATTAATTAAGCAATCAACAACAAGTGGCATGGAAATTAATGGGTGGAATTCACATGTGATATGCAATAAAGTAATATATTACTCATATGATTTTTGTTTATTAAATTATTCTTTTCATCATGATTTTTTATTATTATATTCTCTTTTAATATCTATTTTTTTTAAAAATATTTTATTTGAGTTAATGATTCTTTGAAAATAATTTTTCTATGAGATAATACTACGATTTATGCCCATTATCCTTGACAAAACCTCACTCATAAAATTATATAGAATATATATTATTATTATAGTAAATATTAGTATTATTTAGCAATTGGCATTTTTCATTGGTACAATATTTTTTTTCACAATATTTTTTACTTGTGTAATTGTTAAATTTGTTTTTATTAATTTTTCTAGTCGAGAGTCTATCAAAAATAATTTTTCTATCCCACAAAATAAGAATAAAATTTAAGTAAATTTCTTTATTTTTTTCAATTCTCACTTATAAAATTACAGAAAATATATTTGTGTTATTTTTTTTTAAAAAAAAATGCTCACAACTAATGCACTAACCTCGTCTAGCTTAATTAGAGCAATGCACTCTTTAGCTATTTTTACTTATTTATTATATCAAAAAGTAGATATTCATTTTTAATTGTTTAATTTGAAAATTAAGAGATATTTGACATTTATATTTTTTTTATTGTTAAGTATTATTTAGTTTTTAACATAATTTTTAAAATATTAAATTTACTATATTTAAAGTGTGATATATTAGATTTATTATTGTATTAATTACTATTTAAGAAGTCTATCGAATTAAATATAAACTAGTAAAATGAGATATGAAAGTATTTGTTAAAAGTCAACTATTCCCTTTTTCTATTTTTCTATATCTAATAAGAGTAAAGAAAATGGCATAACTAATATTTTTATTAGTTATGTGATATCATCCTAATATTTTTCTTCAGTACTTTCTAGTTTTAATTTGTGTGTTTTAATGTGGTTGGATACGACGTTTAAAAAAATAAAAATAAAAATATATATATAGAGATAGATAGATAGATAGATATTGTTTTTGAGTACTTTACGAAATTAAAAAAATAAAATTATATATATATATATAGAGAGAGAGATATTATATTATTATAAAAGTTAGAATAACAATATAACAACTATAATATATTTTATTATATTATAGTTTTTTCTTTTAAACTCTACTTTTATCCGTGATATTTTTTATACTTACAAAATAGTTAATAAAATTATGATCAAAATAGATTAGAAGGATGTAAGCAATATTGAACGATAAAACCTTAAGGTATCAATGGTTTACATACCCTTAAAACATAAATGTCTTGATAAAATAATTTTATATTGGATAAAGTAGTAATATTTACAACTTTTGATATGAATTTGCATGATCTTCTAAACATAATCAAATTCAAACCTTCTATGAGCATTACTTTAAAATATCACGTCCCGAGAGAGTACTCTAGACATGACCGTATGAACCATTGTCGATCCTCAAGTGAATCAATTGACTCATTACACTTATTCAATCAGCAGAAGACTCAATGACACAAAAGAAAGTATCACTCAAGTGGACAGACAAATCATCATATAAAATTGTTTCAAATATACTTCTTATAAAAATAACTCAATATTTCAATTTATATAAATAACAACAGTTTATAAAATTTACTCTGAAAGAAAAGTGTACTCCATTCTAACTGTATCTGACTCAGTCTATGAAGTCTCTATCAACTCATAAGAAAGTGCCAAGATAGGTCCAAGGTTACCTCGACAGACTACTAAGAAGAGACAACTCAAAATAATAGATTCCTCCAGAAGCAAGGAGGTCTCACTATTGTCTGAGACTGAATAGATTTTCAATAAAGTGTTTGTTGAGGATCTTTACGCCTTGTATCTGCATCATAGAACGATGCAGACTGAGTGACACCAGTACATGGAATGTACGGTATGTAATATGCATGCTGAATAGAACAAACTCAAAAGAGAACTCAATAGCAAAAGCAAAGCACAACTTAATCCAATATGATATGCAAGTTTGAAAAGTAATATAAACAATACTTTTCAAATCAACTCAATCATATGTAATTACCTCTAATCAAATTCATTTTTCATCATTAGAGAGTTTTCTTAACCGATAACCATCACTATATGAGCAAGTGATGATACAATGTTTTACACTGTCGTTGTCGCAACCGTCCAATACCTTGCCAGAGTAAGGGACAATTCAAATTATTGGATCCACAAATTAAGTCCTCTTTTTGGACAGAAGTCACCCGAATTGATGACACAACTATCCTACACTGACTACGTAGTTTATGGGATTTGAGTTCTTTCAACTCTTACCCGAATCAGTGTTAATACTTCTCCCAAAACATGTGCTCATATCTATCAACATTTCAATTCATCTTATCAAGTCTCAATGGACTTTTTCATCAATTCAATTTCATCTCAATTCATTAATACTTTCAATTACAAATCATATGTTGTTTCATAAAAATAAATATGCTTTAAAAGTCATGCATATCTCATCAAAACTCTTTTCTCAAAACAACACTTAACTCATTGCTCAAACTCCTTTCAAATTGATGCTCGTGCTCTTTGAAAACTCTTATATATATATATATATATATAACTAGTTCAAATCACTCTTTTCATCAATGCATAAAAATTATCATCTTTGCTAAAAAACATACATAACTTTGATTTAGAATAATACTATCTTTATGTAATGACCTTGAAGGTCATTTTTTATATTTTTGACTAAATTACCATTTTGTCCTTCTCGAAAGTTGTCTTGGGTCATTTTTGGTTGAGTCTAAAAGTCGGATTTTGAAAACCTTGTAAAAAGTTAAAGTTTTGCTTAAAAAAAAGAGTTTTTAAAGGTTTAAAGTTGAAAATTTTGAGTTTTGTGGTCATTTTGAGTTTCAAGTGTCCGATTGCATTTTTGTTTACTCCATCAGCTCTGGAATGCCAAATCTAGTCTAGGAGAACTTACAGAACTGAATTTGGAGTTAAAACGAAGATGTTATACATAAAGTTATTTTTTTAGTTCATTTTGGATCATAAGTTTGACTTGGGTCAACATTCGGAGTCCGGAGGCCCCGATCAAAACTGTCTGTTCTACTGGTTCCGAATGGTAAAACTAATGCTAGAAATGACTTCATTGCAATTTTTAGAGTTTTCGAGAATATTTTAAGTTTTTGAGTCCGAAACTAGTTTAAATGATCTTTCTTGGGTTCTAGGCCAAGGAGGTCTCAAATTCAAATTCTGACAGTTTCATTGAGTCCAGAGTGTTATTTTTGAAAGGGTTCCATGTTTGGTTCGTGTTCTTGGGGTTTCGAATGAATCCTGAGGGTCCATGTTATGAATTTTCCTAAGTTGTGTTTGCTGATTTTTTAGCAGTTTATGGCGCAGGTGAAGTTACTCTCCGCGTTCGTGCCTCTAGCTCCGCATTCGTGGAGTACAACATATTTAGACCTCCGCGTTAGCGGGAGAGGGACCGTATTCGCGAAGTTTTGGGAGCTAAGCTCCATAAGCCTCCGCGTTCGCAGAGTGCTACTTATCATAGCCTCTGCGTTCGCAGAGTGCTACTTATCATAGCCTCCGCGTTCGCAGAGTGCTACTTATCATAGCCTCCGCGTTCGCAGAGTGCTACTTATCATAGCCTCCGTGTTCATGGTAGCTTCTCTGCGTCCGTGGAGTACAATGGCTTGATTAGCCTCCGCATTCACAGAGTGTTACTTATCCCTGAACCAATCAGTTCTTTTAATGACGGGTGTAAGCCTATTTTCACCATTTTTAATTCAAGTTTCGTTTTCAAGAAATTCTTCAATGTTTTTCAAGGCAAATCGATTGAGTAATTATTTTCTAACCTATTTCATTAATTTACATTGATTAATTTGTGTTTTTAACTTATAATTTTGGGTTTTTAATGGTAGAATTTGGGAGATTTTCAAATATTAATTTTTAATTCTAAATTGATGATTCCTACTTTATTTTAACTCCATTTTCGAAATAATTTTTACCGTTGAATTTTTTATTACTTGAAGAACATTTTCATGGATTTAATTTCATCTGGCTACTTTTTTCGGCATGGAATTTTTGACCATTTTGTTCTTTTCATCCGAATTGATTGATTTTAGTGTCATTAGATTCGTTATGTGATTGTGATGTTATATCTAAATAGATTTTGGTGATTCAGAGTATCGCAGAAAGGGGAAAGCTACGTATTTGACTTGATTTGAGACTTTATATAAGACAAGTGGATTTCTAACCTTTTGTTAAGTATGATTGAACCTTGTAACTCCCATGTGTAGGGAATTGAATACTTTGGGGTAGAATTATACCCTTGTAGACTTTGATCATGAGATTTCAGATTGTATAATTATTCATATAGTGGAATTTTGACTTGAAAATTAATTGTGCATTCGTAATATATGGAATTTATGCATTAATTGATGTGTTTATTGAATTGTGATGAGGCTGAAATTATATTGTGAATACTTCTGTTCTTGTGAGTTGCAGTTTGAATGTTGAGTTACATAATACGTATGGACATCTTGCATAATTCCTTGCCATGAACATATCTATTGTGCATTTATTATGTGCTTGCTTGATGATCCAAAAAAATGAAAAATTGAAGGGAAATGGTTTTGGTTAGATATGAAAGTAATTGCCAAAGGAAAATGGTTCTAGTAGATACACGGTCCATGTGTGACCCCCTTGGGTTCTGGTCTGATGCAATCGACGGATGTGTATCATAGGGTAGCCATGCATCACGATTATTTGATATTGAATCACATTATTTACATCTCATGACATTCACTCCATCTCATATCACTCATGATTGTTATTATTATGTGAATTACTTACGAGACTAGATATCTATTGTATCATTTGACTTGTTTATAGTTGAATCTTTTGAGATGTGATGCTATGTGATGGGTATATCTATATCTTTGCATTTCTCTATATTATATACTTTGTGTTGGGAATTTTCTAAGTGCAGACTTGTAATTTGGCGGTATGTGATTGGGTGTTAAGGAGTACTTATATTCTTCATAACTTTACTTTAGGTTAGTTTCCATTTGCTAAGTACCCTGTGTTTTGGTGTTCACCCCTTGCTACATTTTGTAGGTTGTGAGTTTGGTCCCTCTTGTTAGCTTCCTTCATTTCAGGATCACTCGTGAGGTAGCTGCTTGTACCTTCGGTAGGTCTTCGAGGATTTTATTTTATGTTATGTTCTACTCGAGCACTGTACATTGAGACTTGTATTTTTATTTGTGTATTCTTATTATAGAGGCTTATACATGTGACACTAGCTCTAGGATAATTGTAGTTTCAAGTTTTTATGCTTATCTATCTCATTAAATTATTTATCTTCCAATTTTATTATATTATTGAGTTGGTTAGGTTTGAGTTGACTCGCTTTGGTGGGTTAGGTGAGTGTCATCACACCAGGATTTAGGGTCGTGACAATTTAATGCATGAAAATCATGAATCTCAATATCAAATAATATGTGGAAAAACCATGATCATTAACTCAACTAGGGATCTTGGGAAAGCAGCCACGAACCATAATTCCAACAATAAAATCATAATAATTAACTTCAATACATAATTATATAAAACTCAATAGGAGAAGAGTTGACTCACTTGAAATTCGAAAACTAGATTTTTATTTAATTTAATACTCATTCAGAATAGAAATTTAGACATGGGGTGTGTGGATGAACTCAATTCAACGCTATGATAGCCTTACATACCTGGAAGAAAAAAATCTCTTGAAGAAACCTTTGCGTTGCACTTGAATATGAAGAACCATAGCCTCTTCTTTGAGAGAACTTTGAACGTAGGAATCTAATATTTTCAGGGATTTGTGCGTTAATGGGAGGTTATTAGGCTATGATAAGCTTAGAAAAGTTAATTTAAGGGTAAAATGTCAAAAATATCATTTTGAAAAGGTCAAATAATCATCAAATAGAAAAAATGACCTTTTCGTGAGTTTCGTCGGTCAAAACGACAGTTTAGGGGGCCAGTCGCTGAACTATTCAGTGTAAACCTTGGGCCACCTTTTTGGACAGTTTTTGAAAGTTTCTAAAACATTTTGGCAGTCAAAATCGGCATATCGCCAAAATTCGGTGGTCAAATTGACCGTCGCCTAATTTTATAATATCTGACACGTTTCAGTAAAATGGTCATAACCTTTTACTCCAAACTCCAATTAAAGTGAAATTAGATGCGTTGGAAAGGTAATTCTAATATGTTTAATTTAGTATATTATGGGTCACCTGACTCATTATGTTCTGAGAGATATAGGCATTTACAGTTGACCCTTCTATGAACTCATACCGAAACTTAGCCAATGGAAATGTTTTGAACTTGATTTGACCTTGGGTGTCCCTTATGACCTAAAACCACATCCAACACCCTTAAAATACTAGGTAAAGGACCTTATGATACATTCACAACCTTCAAGTTATTGGATCACCCAAATTTCATAGAATTTCTCAGCGAAAATCAATTAGTAAGGAAGGTTTTAACTCAACTTTATGTTAAAAGATTTTTATGACCTTTATTCATCTCAAATCGATTTTCTTACTATAGAATAGGCTTTAATACCTATATTCAAGGTTAGAATCACTTGATATGATCTCATATGTATAAAAGGAAAGTTCAGATGTTAGCGTCGGAGTTTCCAAGGTGTTATGTAAAGTTTTTCATTAATTTTTTTCTCAACTAATTGTTATTTAATTATTTTAAAATTTTTTAAACTTTAAAATTAATTAAATTATTAAATTGTTACTTATTTATAATAGTGAGAACTCCTAAATTTTAGTATTTTAAAATTGACCGATTCTTAAATCTTTTCTTATCTGAACTATATTAAAAGTACATTTAAGACTTTAAAATCAATAATTTTATCTTATACAAATCTTCTTTTAATTATGACAAATACAAATAAAAAAATGAACTAAAAATATTAAATAAAGAGGTTCACTTTTTGAAAAAAAACCTTTTAACCTTCCTATATGAAATTCTTATCATTTAAATAGATATATCATTAATTTTAATGTCAATCTTTTTTTAAATAATTTTATTCTTTTTATATATAATTTTATTCATTGATATGAAACACATGTACACTAAACTAGTATATCATATAAAAAGTTAAAGTTAAAAAGTCATTAACTAATATTCTTTCTTTAACAGAATAAAATGAGAATAGAAATATTGTAATGTGGACGTATTAAGTAATGACATGTGGAAGTCCAATCAGAGTTCTGCAAGGCAAAACTCGACAAACTATGTTGTAAATCATGCAATGACGGGTGGAAAGTAATTAAGGTTGTAAGGTAACGATATTACTCAAAAGACGAATTATGTGGGTCACTTTGTATGAATAACATCGAGCCATGAATTGAATGTCCTAGAGGAAAAATCATCTACCTACACGAGCCATGATAAAATTGTCCTAATAGTGACAAAGACATTATACTTTTCTCTTAAATGTCATCAAATTAATGATATTAATTCTTAACAATCAACTCCTGAGATGCCACCCTTAATAAAGTTGTAAAATCATCACCTTGTAACATATCAAGTTCTTTGTTTAAAATACTCTAATTTCTTTCTAGTAATTTCATTATTTATTTGCTAGTTTGATACATTCAGCAAGCTTGCCTGAGGATATTTCTATTGAAGATATCATTGAAATATCAGGCACACTAATCTCTGATTGAAGAATCAAATTATAATCTAACATCTAACCAATTTGACCCATTGTATGACACAAACTCATTGAATAAAACAATCAGAGAACAGTCTAAACCAATAAATGATTTAAGTTTTCATAAACTCAACCAATCGTTAAATAATATTTGCAATAATATCCCCCTAAAATTGAAAGTCACAGTATCAAAATTTTAAAATTTCAAAAATAAGAGGATGCAATTTCAATGAACATAAAAATCAAAAGTCTAAGATTGTCTACGTCCAAAAAGATGGACCAAAAGATAAAGAGGAATTCATGATAACCTGAAATAAATATCTTACCCTTAGATTCAAATGTCGATTGGATCAAAGTTGGGATCTCGAATAGCATCTTGAATATGTCAAGTACTTAATTAAAAAATAAAAAAAATAGTATCAATACACAAACACATTATATTAATAGGATCATACAATTACTTTCAATTACATGAAATATGCACAAGCAAACTTAACTTAGTAAAGGAGATGATATACCATTAATCATAATTATAAAAATATTCAAACTTTTCCTTTGTACTTTGAATTTATATGCACAATACATGAATCCAACTATTGTTAATCCACATGTTTTTCATAATGGTGTACATTATCACTTGGCATAATTAGATGATTATAAGGAAAGAGAAATTTTTTCAATCAAAGTGGAGTCACTAACTCGTAGCATCCCACCATGGCATCTAGAATCCTACCATGATGAAGTCTCCACAGTGGAAGCAAGGTCGTCATAGTAACCTTCATCATATTTGAAACTTTAGGAGTGCGTTTATGACACCTTGTTGCTAATAAACTTGGTTTTCACAAAAATCTCTTTAGGTTAGCATTTCTAAAGTGCTCTTTTATCTTTGATGCAAAGTTTGTTGCATTACTACTCCTAAATGGTGCATAAAATCTAAGTGTTTAACCAAGAATACTATTCAATTTCCCCACCTATTTTGAAAATCTTTTCGCTTAAAGTCTTTCTTCATAACCCTTACTCCCAAAACATTGTTGAGACGTTGTAAACATAAAAGAAGGGTTCATATTATGTTATTGCTCAAGAAATCAAGTGACCCATTTAAAAGAATTCAAAAATTACTCCAAAGCCATCCTACTCTATTATTTCATACCATGCAATGGTTAAGTAAAAAATGAAATAATTAGACTAGAGAGTGAGATCATTACCTTAAATTTGACATTTAAAATAAATCGAGTGAGAAATATTTTGGGAGTTTGAGAGGGGGTAAAGAAAAAATGGGAAGAACCCACTCATCTTCCCCTCTTAACTGCCCTCGTTATCTCGCCATAGTCGATTGACGACTAGTAAAAAAGCTTCTTTGATTTCGTCTCATTCTTCCTGACATAGTTCGTTGGCAAGGTTCTATTATGCTTAAACCTTAGGCTATATGATCTTTCTTTAGCCATGATGAATCATCATGTAATTTTCAAGACCTTTTTGACCGACTAGTGCCTTCGTCGCTTATTGTTTGAAGATGAACAATGGATAAATTGATATCTATTATAACAATTTGGATTGTTGTTATTTAAGCGAGATAAAATGTATATGATCTAAGTTTATCTGAACTGGAACTATCACATCACTGTGGTGTCACCATGGCGGGATGGAACTCGTCATAGAAAGATCAATGGGACAAATTAAGTTGTAAAATTTTATTTTCTCTTTTTTTAAAAATGTCAAAATAGATGAGAGTCACCTTAGAAACCTTCAAAGGCTGCTCTAAGATTAGGAAGAAGAGATCCTAGAGCAAGGAAGACTACAACCAATGAATTTCAAGTATGCCTCCACCATTTTATTGTCTAAAAGTTAGAAATCATGCTGAAACTCTTCAACAACTGCTTGTTCCCAGGTAGACTAGGTTTTTCTTCATGAGTAATTATAAACTTGTTCCCATTATATGATATAATGTATATTAACGGGAGAGATCATGCTTGGACTTTCAAATATAGAGTCTAGATGGCTAAATATATAGTTATTACTGCTAGGGAAAGAACATACTATGCGAATTGTGATTAATCTGTAACCGACGATAATAGTCTAGATCTTGATGATTTGCCTTAGTAATTCTTATTGAGATGGTAGGTTGTCCTTGTGAAATTTATGTATAACGAAATTATTGGATTATTGTGAAATTTTGAGAACTATGATAATCAAGGGGATACAGTGCTAGGCTATTGATTTACTTGTGATTTCAAGTGTGGTGATTGTGTTATAGGTGATGATTTATATCCTATCTGTGATATATCTGCTTAGTAACTATATGTTAGTATTGTCTACATATATATGGATCAAGAAAGACCGAATGAACCTAAATAGTAGGCTAATTTTGATCAATTGCATACAATGAACCTATTACTTGATTGTACAAGTATTTAAAATATTTATTGTGGTTATAATTGTGATTGTTGGATCGGGTATGATATTTTGACACATATTAAATGAACTTGTTAATTAATTGTACAAGTGTGTAAAACATTTATTATAATTGTGATTGTGACTGTGATTATTGGGTTGAGTGTCATGCTTCAACACATATTGACTCGTGTATCACGTTCTGATATATATTGGATTGGGTATGACATTCAGTCACATATTAGATTGGATGTCACGTTTGAAAATATATTGAATCGGATGTCAATTCTGATGCATATTGGATTGGGTGTCACATTCTAACACATATTGAATTAGGTGTTATGTTTCGATATAGATTAGATTGGATGTCATACTTTGACACATATTAGATCGGGTATCACATTTTGACACTTTAGCTATTGGATCAAATGTCACACCGACACGCTAATAGTTTGGACGTTGATTTCCCGAGAAAACCATTGTTGACTATTATCTGTGAATGAATTTGATTGTCTGTGCATGAAGAAATTGACATAACTATAATTAATCATGCTCATCTTATGTGATAATTGATATGAAATAATTGAAAATCAATGTGTTACTAATATTTGTATTATGTTAATGTTATCTGTGTGGTTATAATTATGATATGATCGTGGTATATCATTTGTCTTACTACATTCTAGATGTCTACTATATTTCACACAATCAAGCATGAAGTTGCATATGATCAAGGGAAGAGTAATTGATGGGTTATTAAGCAATTAATTGGTGAGTTAAAGTCAGATTCAAATTATGTCTTGATACTATTGTTATGTGTGTTAATGGGGGCTTAAAAAGATATGTTCGAGTTTCTGTCTCCGTGTAGGCAGCATCGACGAGAAGAATAAAACTATGGCGGGGCTACTATAGTAAGTTTGGTCTCGTCACCGTGGACCAATGTGGGAGAATAGAAAGGTAACATTAAATTGATTAATATAGTCATCCTGCAAGTGAGTTACTAAATATTCTAGGTCAACTGTTGTTGTGAACGATTAAACAAAAGTAATAAATTGATTAGACCAAGTTGGTGGTTGTAGGTTTGAGAACTCTTTTATTATGGACAAAAGGGTTAGGTCCTGATTGATATTAGAGTTGACAGTGGAATAATTAAAAGGTTGAGATCATATCATATACTAAGGGCGATTAAGATAATCCAAATGGTAAAAGTATATGGGTAAATGATTTAGGTGATGCAGTCTGCTATTTCATGTTTGCTTTCAAATGTGTATTTTATATTGTGTGATGGGTTTTGGGTTGATCGATGATACATACCAATATATGTTATTTGTACTAATACTACTTTTTCTATACTTTGGTATAGTCTAGTTGCAGGATCAGTGATATTTCTTACGTGAAGACGATGACGATCTTCAACAATTTCCACTCTTTCTTACTCATGGTGAGAGTTATGTCCTTATTTTTTAATATATTTTGTGCTTAAAAGCTCTTATACTTTTTTAGACTAGAATCCTTGGGGTGATAGATGTTTGTCACGATCTAAACCTAGGGCCTAATCGTATAACAATGAATGAGGAACCCAAAGATATCTCACCCAAGCCTCTTAGCAATCGTCAAGCATTCATAGGTAATTAAACATCATAATGCAAAATTTAGAGTGGAAAAGGGACTAAGGGACACCAAATATTTAGGAATTAAAGACAACATCTCAACTAGAAATTGCATTGTCCAAACATATCATTTTACATAAAGACATAACAGGGACCAAAACACAATTACAATTCTACTCAAATATAAAAAGTCATGAAAATAAGATAAAATTAAAAGTCTCCATCAATAACTCAAACTACATAATGTCTTAAAGATATAAGACATGAAGAAAACGATAAAATCTCTGAACTAAGGGCTCACCAAAGCTACTAGTCTTGGACACCAAAGCTAGCCACGCGCTGGTGAAGGAGGTGGAGCATCGGTCCCTACATGGTGACATCATGTAGGTAAAATATGTGTTAGCATGTTTGAATGTACTAAGTATGTGAGATGTAATGCAAGCATAAAATTATAATACCATCATTCATAAAATTTATAAGCCTCCATGCATGAAATTGTAATGTCATCATTCAAAACATGCTTAAACATAATCAAGGAATAAAGTTCAATATGAAGTACGAATCATATGAAAAATACATATGATGAAATGAAGACGTCAAATCATAAACATTGTGGGAGAAGGTCATAACCGACATATAAAACCATGTGAGCTGCACATAGAATCCAACATAACCTCCTACGTTAGCATGGGGAGGCCACTTGCTGGGTGAAACTCTGTCACGCCCCAGGAGGGTACCCTTGGCATGACTGGTACTTGAAGAACCATTGCTGATTCTCCAAGAGGACCACCTGGCCTCATAGTCACATCAACACTCAATAGCGAAAGAATACTCAGAATAATCCTCAAATAAATAAATAAAAATTCTATCATAATAGTATTTTCCAATGATCAAATTTGGAAGGTAGATAGCCGTCAATAAATCCTCTACTCAAATATCTATGAAACCTCTATCTCTAAAGATCTAGATGGTACCATGATAGGCCATGACTACCCCAATCAATAAAATAAGTAAACTGTATTAAAATGGAAATAAACTGGTTACTCTGAATAGCAAGGAGGGCTCGCCAACTCTAAGGATGTACTGCATTAGACCTCAATGATACGGGGGTTGGAGTACTCTATCATCTGTATCTACATCATGAAACAATGTAGATCCAAATGGACATCAGTACATGAAATATATTGGTATGTAAAATGGCTCAAGAAAAGTAAAACTCAACTCACTCAACTCAACTCATAACTCAATTCAGTAGACATGCAAGTTTAGGGATAAATCATGCTTTGGAAAAATAGACTCAGTAGTGTACAACTCAATTAAAAAATAATTATGATGCTCAATCAATATTTGCTCAAGAGTTTCTCTTAACCGACATTCAATCCCACCACCTTTAGTTTGGTGATGCACAAAGAAGGCGACATCATTGTCACACCCATCCTAAACTTGCCAAGGTAAAGGACGTTCAACCTCTCTCGCATTGATCCGTAATAAATGCCCATCTTTTGGGACAAAGTCGCCAGAACAGGTTGTACGACTATCCTTTCGCTAACAACGTAGTTATGTGAGTTAGAGTAGTTATTCACCCCCTCCCATATCGGTGCTCGATACTCCTCCCAAGACAAAAAGTATGCTCAACTCATCAATTAACTCAAATCTCAATAATACTCATATCAATCAACTCAAATCTCAACCTCATTGGGTTATCTCAAATCATGTCATCTCAGTTCCTCATCAACTCAGTCAATCAAGGGACTCAATCAGACTCAACTCAGACTCAAATGATCATTTGAACTCATTCAATTAAACTCATCATGGATTACAAGCAAAAAGGCATCAATCAACATACAATTACAATACAGTATGCTTCTCATGCTCAATTATGATTAATTTGCTCAGCTCAGACAATCAAACTCAAAATTTAACTCAGTTCATGTACATACTTTCATAAAATCATGCGATTTAGAGTTTATGATAGCAAGCATAAAATTAATATCTCAAATCTCATATTAACAATAGTGTAGTACGTCAATTATTCTATTCATAACCGTAAAAACTCAAATAATTATAGAAACTCGGATAGTAGGATTATAGGATTTTTCAATACTTAATAATTGTTCACAATTTGACTTATTCATATGAACGAAAGCGTAGACGGACTCAGTCCTACTCTTTAGGAAGCCTTACATACCTAGAAGTTGGAGAAACAATCAAATTTCAGTCAATGTTCACATTTGAATTCACAACCCTCACTTTCTTCTCTTTTTGGATGATCTCAAGGAATCCCTAAGCTCGAAAGAATGGTAAAGATACGCTAGGATTTTGTTTTTAGGACTTAAATTAAGTCCAAAACGTACAAGGACTTAACTAAAAAGAGATAGAAAAAGGGCAGTAATACCCTTATTAAAAACTGTCGACAAACTTATGAAACCCGGTTTATGGGTCGTAGGTTGTTTTACGGTTCATAGGTTTATCTCGTAAATTAGGTATCAAAATAACTTGATTACTGGAATATTCTACGAAACACCTCTATAGGTCGTGAAAAATTTTACGGGTTATAAGTCTCTCTCAAAGATAAAGGTGTCCAAAATTTGAGCTATTGAAATTTTTCATAAGACCTTTCTATGGGTCGTAATGGGTGATACAGGTCATAGACCCTTTCGTACTTCGAATTCTCAGACCCTGAAAATTATTCAAATGTCAAAGGGACCTATGAGACCCCATCTACGAGCCATATATTTCTCTACCGACCGTATATCACTATCATGGTTTTCTCCAATAACGTTTTTCAGTTATTTTTCTCAATTTTCTCTGGGTCTCATCTCAGATTAGGCAGACTGAATTTGAGGGTGTCACATTATCTCTCCCTTGGTATCATTCGTCCTCGAATGAAGAGAAATCTAGGGATAACTAGTCAAATACAAATTCTATCATAGACTCTACCAATCAAACAATCACAAATCATTCATGCAATCAATCAGTCAAGAAACTTAGCAAGTAGGACAATTAAACAGTCAACACATAAAATCAATCCTTACTTGAACTTTAGAGCTCTACCGTCTATCAAACTCAAAACGGAGAAAGATTCAAGGGATATGAATTCAAGAATTAAGAAAGAAATCATTACCATCGATTCTCTCATCTTCAGTAAGTAGGAATATTTAAGGGTACTTGGACTTCATATCTTCCTCTGCCTCCCAAGTAGCTTCTTCCACAAATTGATTCCACCATAATACATTGACAAATGCAATCTCTTTGGTTCTCAATGTGCGAACCTATCGATCAAGGATTTGAACGAGAACCTCCTCATAACTCAAACTATCCTTCACACTAATACTTTCAATAGGAACAACCAACTGTGGATCTCTCAAATACTTTTTAACCATATAAATGTGGAAGACTGGATAGATGGTTGTTATCTCTAGGGGTTACTCTATCTCATAGGCTACATTGCCTACTCTTTTCACAATTTGGCATGGAATGATGTACCTCAGACTTAGCTTTCATTTCTTCTTTAATCATATCACGCCCTTCATAGATGATACTTTCAAATACACATAATCATTGACCTCGAACTCTAAATCCATTCTCTTAACATCTGTGTAGGATTTTTGTCGACTCTGTTTGTCTTCAATCTTTCTCGGATGATTTTCACCTTCTCCATGGCCTGGTGAACTAAGTCTGGTCCAATCAATTCTACTTTACCCATCTCAAATCAACTAATTGGTGATCTACATCTCCTCCCATAAAGAGCCTCATAGGGAGCCATCTGAATACTCGAATGAAAGTTGTTATTGTAGGCAAACTCAATCAGAGGCAAATGGTCATCCCAATTACCTTTGAAGTCAATGACACAAACTCTTAACATGTCCTCCAAGGTCTAAATTATGTGCTCTGCCTAGTCATCGGTCTAAGGGTGAAAAGTCGTGTTAAGATTCACCTTGGAACATAAACCTTTCTGAAAGGACCTCCTAAACTGAGCGGTAAACTGGGCTCCTCTGTTTGAGATAATGGGCAAGGGGAACCCATGCAATCTCACAATATCTATGATGTATAACCGTGCATAGTCCTCCACGGTGTCAGTAGTTTTCACTGTAAAAAAATATGCCGACTTTGTCATCCTGTCAACTATCATCCAAATTGAATCATGTTGTCTGTGAGACCTCGGTAAACCTGTAATGAAGTCCATGTTGATCATCTCCCACTTCCATTATAGAATCTCAAAGTTCTGGGATACTCTACACGATCTATGATTCTCAATTTTCACTTGTTGGTAATTTGGGCACTTGAAAACAAACTCAGCAATGTCTCTTTCCATTCCACTCAACCAAAAAACTTCCCTCAAGTTGTGGTACATCTTAGTTTATCCTGGGTGGATGGAATACCTAGAGTTTTGGGCTTCTTCCATGATCCTTTCTCAAATGTTATCAACATCTGGAACACACAATCTATCTTAATATCTTAACACCCCATCTCCCCCTTTGGCGAAAGCCATAACCTTTTGTTTATGCATTTCTGCCTTTAATTGTAATAAGATGGGGTCTTGGTCTTACTTTTCCTTTACCTCCCCTATTAGAGATAATGCAGACCCATTTTGAACATTAATTCCACCTTCGTTAGACTCTTCAAGGTGAACTACTAATCGGGCCAATCTATGCACTTCCTTCACTAACTCTTTCCTTTCTTCCTTAACATGGGTCGTACTGCCCATTGACAACCTGCTAAGAGCATCAACAATAATTTTAGCTTTACCTAGGTGGTAGAGAATGCTCATGTCATAATCTTTGAGCAACTCCAACCATCTTCTTTGTCACAGGTTGAGCTCTTTCTGGCTGAATATGTATTGTAGGCTCTTGTGGTCAGTGAACACATCTACATGCACCCCATACAAGTAGTAGCGCCAAATCTTGAGCTCAAATACCACCACAGCCAACTCAAGATTATAGGTTGGATAATTTCTCTCATGAACCTTGAGATGTGTGGAAGCATAAGCAACTACTTTACCTTTCTGCATCAGCACATATCCCAATTCCACTCTAGAGGCATCATAATAAATGACAAATCCCTTAGTCCCTCCAGGCAAGGTCAACACTTGGCAGTAGTTAACCTGGTTTCAACTGTTGAAAACTTCTCTTACACTCATCAAACCATTAAAACTTGACCTTCTTCTGAGTTAGTTTGGTTAATGGTGCTGATATGGAAGAAAACCCTTCAACAAATCTGCGGTAGTAACTAGCCAGACCCATAAAACTTCTGATATTTGTCAAAAATGTTGGTCTAGCCAGTTCTTAACCACCTCAATCTTTTGAGTGTCTACTCATATGCCATTGCTCGAAATAACATGGCCTAGAAATACCACAGCTTTGAGCCAAAACTCA
>JBCEWC010001830.1:0-38078 GCA_038996855.1 Solanum aculeatissimum | reverse complement strand
AGAGAATAAAAACGAAGCACTGGAAGCAGTTTCAGAAGGAGACCATAGCAGCTATATATGGTGCAGTGTTATATCACACTTGGAGGGCACGAAATTGGAAAAGGTTCAAAGGTAAATATGTACATACAAAAGAAGCAGTAGCACAGATCAAAAAGGAGATAATTGAGAGATTACACGTACTTAGCAATTCTAAGAAAGCGCAGAAGTGTAGTAATTTCATTCAGCACTTACTTTGTAACTAGTTTTTTTGTTGGTTAGAGGCCTAGTTTTCTGATATCAGAACGAGGTGCTCTATATTTGTAATTGTTTTTGATGGTAATGGTAATATTTTATAGTTGTTACAAAAAAAAATTGATTATGAAGTAGTATAATAATGATTTGCGAAACTTTAATGAGGAGAGAAACGAAGGAGTGACATGCATCTTCAAGAGAATATGTCAAAACTTTTTATGAGATCAATCTAGTAAGGTACTTGCATCCTCATTACTGATTTTGGACATTACTATGGTATTGAATTAATTTGATCACACTGAGATAATATAATATTTAAAATGATGTTTGTTTTTTTTATTTTTAAAAAAAATAAAGTTCACATAGGTGAAGAATAGCCAAAAGGGGAATAATAAATGCTAGAGGATATAGTGACGATATTTCTTTTCTATAGTTTTGCCTAGAAATACAATTTAAGTTTTATTTATTTCTCTCATTTTTTAGAATTAATATTAATCATGTTAGAATAAATAAAGAGCTTAGACTGATAAAATTTTCGTCGAGAGAATAATAATCAAGACAAACAAATCTCACAATAATTATACTCCTCCCATTTAAAAAAGAATGACTTACTTTCTATTTTAGTTTGCTTAAAAAAGAATGATTTCTTCTTTTTTTTGGCAATATTTTAATTTCAACTTTTCACGTGATATATTTAAGATCACAAGATTATATGGTATTTTGGTACATTTGACATAATTTTAATTTACAACCACAAAATCAAAAAATCTTTTTTATTTTCTTAAAGTTTTTGTCAAGCCAAATTACATCATTCTTTTTTTAAACGGAGGGAGTAGTATTTTATTTCATTTATAAATTTTCTTCTTCAATGAGCTTGAAGCTCGATCTCGAAACTTGATGGACTTTACCTTGAATTATACTTAAATTGAAGGAGTTTGAAGTTTAATCTTGAATTTTCGTTTCTTAAAGTTTAATCTTGAATCTTCGTCTTGATAATTGAAACTTAAAGAAAAATTTGAGTACTTTTTTTTCTATATATTTTTTTAATCCAAAAAACTTCTAATAAATTCATTTAATTATCTACCTGAAGTGACATTTAACATTATTTTTACATTAAAAAAAAGTGTACGCCACATATCATCAATACTAATCGAGATGTATTTTAATCAATACTAATCGAGATGTATTTTAATAAATACTATAGTTAAAATTTAATTTGGCTAGAAAATTCGAATACTAAAACTAAAACGGAAAGATCCCGCTAACAGCTTATAAAGTTTCTTGCCTTTCAGTTTGGAGCTAAAGCCCTCTAACAAAATCGGGAAGAAAACGAAATTTAAACTCCAGATTCAGGCCGGAGAATCGATCGTTCGCCGGATTCCTCCCTCTTCTCCGGCTACATTCGTCAGCGACGGCAGGTATATTTCGGATTTCTTCCCTTCATCCGGCGAACAGGCTTCTGTATAGTACTAATTTATCATTTCTTTCTTGTTTGAACATGAAATAGATACAACATTTTCGATCAAGTTAGTACTTTGTTTGATTTAGTTCATTACTTTTCCCCCAATTGAGAATCAAGAAAATGTGTACTGTGATAGTCTGATACTCTGGTGGTAGTTTGAATCTGGCGGATTGATTTCTTTGGTTAATCTTAGTTATCGTCTTTGTACTGCAAATTATAAAGACATTTTTCATGAATATGAGATTATCAGATAGATAATCAGGTAATAACTTTAAGGCTGTGTTCTGTATGAAGGTTAGATAGATAGATTACTATCCTAAAAGCGTTTATGTATAATTTCTCTTTGGGAAACATGTCTTATTATGATTTTTAATGTTGAATGTCCTTTTTAGGCTTTTGTTAATTGCTTGTTTCCATCTTGTATTCAGGAGCGAAAGGGAAATTAAAAAATTCTTGAAGTCTAAGAGGCTAGGGCTTGTGGCCTGCAGATTTGCTTATACATTTGTCCATCGATTTTTCTATTGATCTGGTAAGCATCTTTATGAGCATCAAATAATTATATTGATATAAGTTTGTTGGGATTGAGATTTCTCTATTGAAAAAGAGATCTGTTAATGTTGCTACAGATTCTGAAAATAGAGGGTATGGTTCCCAATAGGTTGCTGAAGTGTGTTTTCCTTGCTGATATTCGGCGATGTTGTTGTTTATGCTTCTAAATGATCTTATGTCTAATACATGTGACATTTTAAATAATCTGTAAATCTTTTAATAGAGAAGAATGAACTCGAAATTTCTTTTGTTAATTCAACTTTTTAACTTCTTGGTTCCCACTTTTAATATAGTTTGATATGATGATTCTCTGTGAAAGTATGAGCATCTTGAATCATTTATTTATTGAGATAGTTGCTTTATGAAGGCAAAATTTCGTTCTGTATCCTCTGTTTCTTTTATTTAAAAGAGCTCTTTGATTTTAAGTTGGATATAAGGAATCTGTTTCAGTAGATTTTCCTTGTGCTGGTCTGCTATTACCATGTTTGTATTTCATTTTTTGCTTTTTTTTTTTTAAACAAAATAGATATTTTATATATAATAATTAAAAGTACAAACTCATTTGGGCATATTGCCCAAATCCACATTACTGGAAAAACAAATTTAAAAAGGTCCAGAGGCCCATCTTGGTGAGCCCAAGAATGAACCTCCAGCACAAATAAGAGTTGTATAGGATTGCCAATACATTTTCCCTTTCCTAGCTTCTCTAGATTCTCCTAGATGTTGCCATCAAAAGTAAGCTCCTCATCTATGTGAACCTTTCATTTGGGCCTATTTTCATTTTTTGCTTGAATTCCCACAAGAATGGTATGAGATTTATTGTCAATCTCCGTTTGAAGAGGGTGATTTGTCATTTGTTTTTCAATTTGTTTATGAACATCTTTCCATTCATGGATTGGTGAGAGTAATTGGTCAGTGGACTTTAGATTGGTTGATAGTCATCCCCTGGCTTGGATAAAATTGTGGTGGGAATTGGAGACTTCAATGTCTCAATTGTATTTTTTGGGATAAATCATCTTTTTTCTGTTAACCCTGTCAACTTGTTTTAGTAGGAGGTTATGGATCGGGATGTTCCTATCGAGATCATCGGCATCATATTGTCCCTGGTCGGAGCTGCACGAGATCTTGTTGTTGCATCTTTAACTTGCCGGAAGTGGCAACAGGCATGGAGGACTCATGTTCATACACTTGCATTTAATTCAAATGACTGGCCTGTTTATGATAAGCTCACGAGGAGCAGACTTGAAGTGATTATAACTCGGACAATTTTCCAGACTAAAGCTCTTCGATGTCTTTCAATAATCTTGAAAAACAATGTTGGGTTCTCTGCTGCTCCAGTGACTGCTTGGCTAATGTATACAAGTGATACCTTGCGCCAGTTGCATTATAATATGGATATCCCAGACTTTAATATAATTGAAGTATGTGGTCGCAAGAGATTAGAGCTGTTGGATCTGGCATATAATTCTATTACCATAGTTGGATCAACCTTGGACCTGAGATACCAAAAGTTTTCTTGCTTGAGGACTCTTTCACTAACCCGTGTCAGAATATCACCTTCGGACCTGAGTACTTGGTTCTCTGCCTGCCCCAAAGTTGAGGTCTTAAATCTTGTCGATCTGGATTTTGGTACGAATGGTCCAGAGTTCTCAATATGTCTGAGGGGTAACTCTTTGAAAGATACTCGCTTTGAAGCCATTCAGTTCAGGAAAATCCGTCTGAAGGCTGATAGCCTTGAGAAGCTGCACCTAAAAGATTGTGAAATTGATACTTTTGAGCTTAGGGGCGAAGGGACATTGAGAATCCTAGTATGGGACAAAGTTACTATCTCCCATCTTGATATTGGTAGGAATGCTGAAAATCTTGAGATTGTGGATGTCCGCAACTTCACAACATCTCGGTCTGATTTCTATCATATGATTGAAAAATCATCAAAGGCAAGAAGGATGAGTCTATGCAGTGTTAGATTTGAAGGTTACAACAATGTGTTTATGGATAGTGTGACTGCTTGCTTTCCTCAATTAACTCATTTATCCTTGACATATGAACTTGGACTGGAATTTCAGCTTGGATTGCTTGGTTATCGTCAATTGGAAAATGTGGTTGAAGTGGAGCTTAGCTGGAAATGGATTCGTCAGCTTCAATCATGTTGGGTACGGGAATTACTGCTAAGGTGCCCTAAGTTGAGGAAGTTGGTCATTCGTGGTGCTGTTGCAGGTGTCATCACACCTGATGAATGTCTTATCTTTTCTAGGTTCACAAACTTCATTGCAAGCCTTAAGATGTTATACCGAAATATAGATATTCAGTGTCTCTGTAGTTATTAGATACGAGGAACTGTTGCATTGGAGTTCATTTTTTTGTCAGATAGGGAGTTGTGATTTGCAATGAGATACATGATCCTTACTGTTGATAGTTTTTCTACTTAGTTGGATACTGCAATGAAGGAATTGTGGATAGTGCAATGACGTGTTATAGATATTCAGTTTCTCTACTAGTTTCTTGCAGATGAATTTTTGTGCTACAAGCTATTGTAATTGACCTAAGTTCATATACCTATTCTTGGTTTCTATTTTCACAACTAATGACTATAAGTAGTCTTGCTAGTCATCATGTTTGCTCCATTTACGATTATCTTTGGTAGAGTTGAACCCTTTCTCGTTTAATTAAGTTTTTAAAATCAACTTACTTTAAAATTATTTTTATTCAAAAGTGTTTTGAAAAATAAACACTTCCATAAGAATTAGTTTGAGTTTGACTGATAAATTAAAAATTACTTTTATGAAGGAATTAATATTTTACTAAATTTTTTTCTTTTGTTTCGACTAAATCTGAATTCACTCATCAAATCGAGGGTAATACTGAGCTTTTTAAAGTGTCTCTAAGTAAAAAAAAATTTAAAACTAAATTATTGTTCATATCTATGAAAAACAATTTTTTCCATAAAATTTAACACTTACCATACTATATTATGTAGCTATTAGCTAGAAAATTAGCGATAACATGATATATAAAATATTTACGCGGCTTCAAATCGAAGAAATCACAAAATCTTATTCATCAACTTGTAATTAAATAACTTGTAATTATTCGTTATTATGGAGGAATGTCAAAGCAATAGACGATATTACTCGGACAAAGTTTGCAACATTATCCTTCTTTACTTCTTTAAAGAAGGAAATGAAGGTAGGAAATCCATACTTGGACTGATAAAATTTTCATCGAAAAAATAACCATCAATAAAGAAAATCACAATAATTATAATATTTTACTTCAAATACAGTAAGTGTTAACCTTTATGAACCATCCACTTCTTCTTTCGAATATAAATTTCATGATTTTTGTCATTGGTCTCGAAATTTGATAGACTTGATCTTGACTTGTACTTGAATTCAATGGATTTGAAGTTTGATATTGAAATTTGATAGATTTAATCTTGACTTTTACTTGAATTCAATGGACTCGAAGTTTGAACTCGAAATTTGATGAAATTGACTAATACTTGAATCTAATGAATTTGAAGCTTGATCTCAAAATCTGATAAACTTGATCATCTTCATTTATACTTGAATTCAATACCCTTGTAACTAAACTCAAAATTTAATCGACTTGATCATGATACATGCTTAAATTCAAGGGGCTTCAAGTTTAATTTGGAATTTTCCTCTTAATAACTTAAACTTATAAAAAAATATTTGAGTATTTTTTAGAAAAGAATCTTAATTAATCCGTTTAATTATTTACGCGAAGTGACATTTATTTAACACTATTTTAAAATTTAAAAAGAAAGGTACACCACGCATCATCGTTACAAATCGAGATGTACAACAACAATAATATACCCAGTGAAATTTCACAAGTGGGGTCTGGGAAGGGTAGAATGTACGCAAACCTTATCACTACTTCAAAATTAGAGAGATTGTTTCTTGGAAACCCTCGTCTCAAAAATCCATAGGCAGAATAAACTAGATATGAAAAAAGGAAAAGAAAAAGAAAAAGAAACCAAAAGAACAACTAATAACGAGAAGCATGATAGTATGTAAATACGATAAAAAAATCAACATGTATATGACGAATAAAGATAACACAGAATATAAAAATACGAGTAATCTTATTACCCTACTATGTCCAAGACCAGACATCAACCTAATTCTACTAACCTATTAACTTGCTACTCTAATTCACCTCCACTCCTTTCTACCTATAAGGATATAAATCGAGATGCATTTTAATAAATAGTTAAAGGATGATTTTAATTTAACTAGAAAATTCGAACACTAACGGAAACAAAAAAGATCCCGCCAACAGTTTAACCGCCTTCTATTAGTTCTCGTCTTTGGGCGCTATAAAGTTTCTTGCCTTTCAATTTGTAGCTAAATCGGAAAGAAAACGAAATTGAAACTCCAGATTCAAGCAGGAGAATCAATCGTTTGCCGGATTCCTCCCTCTTCTCCGGTGATATTCACCGGTGACGTCAGGTATAATTCGGGTTTCTTCCCTTCATCGGGCGAACAGGCTTCTGTGTAGTCCTAAATTATCATTTCTTTCTTGTTTGAACATGAAATAGATAGAAAATTTTCGATTAAGTAGGAAATTTTCAAGTTAGTCTCGACAAGTCATAGTAAATTATGATTTTTCTTGTTGATTGTCCTTTTTAGGCTTTGATTAATTTCTTGTTTCCATCTTGTATTCAGGAACGAAAGGGAAATAAAAAATTCTTCGGGCCTGTGGGGTGCAGATTTGCTTATACTTTTGTCCGTTGGTTTATCTAGTGATTTGGTAAGCATCTTTTTTGAACATCAAATAATGTGTGATTTCTCTATTGAAAAAGAGATCTGTTATGGGTTCCCAATGGATTGCTAAATGTATTGACCTTGCTGCTATTCGGCGACGTTGTTGCTTATGCTTCTAAATGATCTTATGTCTAATACATGTGACATTTTAAATATTCTGTAGATCTTTTAATAGAGAAGAATGAACTTGAAATTTCCTGTCTGTTTATCAGCCTTTCCCCTGAGCTGTCGTGAATCGTATTCATAATCGCGTTCATAATCCTCAAATCCTGTTCATAATCCTCAATTCTTGAATGGTGTTCTCCTCCACTTAATTCTTCTAATTCTCTGTAGAAGTGTGAGAATCTTGAATCATTTACTTATTCTGCCTTTAAGGTTCCAGGATAGTTGCTTTTTGAAGCCAAAACTTCGTTCTATATCCTCTGCATCTTTTAAGAAAAGAGCTCTTTGGTGTGGATTTTAAGTTGGATTTTAGGAATCCGTTTCAGTAGATTTTCCTTGTGCTCGTCTGCTATTGCCATATTTGTATTTCATTTTTTGCTTGAATTTCCCAAAAGAATGGTATGAGATTTATTGTGATTTGAGGTTTGTGTTTCAATTTGTTTATGAACATCTTTCCATTCATGGATTGATGAAAGTAATTGGTCAGTGGACTTTAGATTGGTTGATAATCATCCCCTAGCTTGGATAAAATTATGGTGGGAATTGGAGACTTCAATGTCTAAATTGTATTTTTTGGGATAAATCATCTTTTTTCTGTTAACCCTGCCAACTTGTTTTAGCAGGAGGTTATGGAGGATTTTCCTATCGACGTCATTGGCGTCATATTGTCCCAGGTTGGAGATGCACGAGATCTTGTTGTTGCATCTTTAACTTGCCGGAATTGGCAAATGGCACGGAGAGATTATGTTGATACACTTGCATTTATTTCGAGTGACTGTCCTGTTTATGATGAGCTCTCGGATCGCCGCATTGAAGAGATTATAACTGAGACAGTTCAGAACACTAACACACTGAAGTGTCTTTCAATAATCATGAATGTAGATGTTGTGTTCTCTTTTGAAGCGGTGACTGCTTGGCTAAACTTTACAAAGGATACCTTGCGCGAGTTGTATTATAATGTGAAAACTCCAGAGCTTAATATACTTGAACTATGTTATCACCACAAACTTACAGTGTTGGATCTGGCATATAATTCTATTACCAAATTTAATCCTAGTTACCAAAAATTTTCTTGGTTGACGTCTCTTTCACTGACCTGTGTCAAAATATCAACTTTGGACCTGAGTTGTTGGCTCTCTGCCTGCCCCAAACTTGAGATCTTAAATCTTTTCGCTCTGGATTTTGATACCGATAGTCCAGAGATGTCAATGAGACTGAGGAGTAACTCGTTGAAAGATATCCAAGTTGAAATGTTGGAGTTGACGAAATTCATTTTGGAGGCTGATAGCCTTGAGAAGCTGGAGCTAATGAACTGTACGATGAATACTTTTGAGTTTAGGGGCAAAGGGACATTGAGAATCCTAGATTTGGATAAAGTTGTTATCTCCCATCTTGATATTGCTAAGAATGCTGAAAATCTTGAGATTGTGAATGTTCGCAACTGCCGGTCCAAATTCTATCCTATGATTGTAAATTTATCAAAGGCAAAAAGGATGAAGCTACATGGTGTGATGTCTGGAGATGACAACAATGAGGTTGTAGTGAGGAATACTATGTCTGCTCGCTTTCCTCGATTAACTCATTTATCCTTGTCCTATGAACTTGGAGAGGCATTTCAGCGTGGATTGTTTGGCTGTTACCAATTGGAAAATGTGGTTGAAGTGGAGCTTCGCTGGAGATCGATTAGTCACCTTCAATCACAATGGCTGGTGGGATTACTGATCAGGTGCCCTAAGTTGAGGAATTTGATCATTGGTGGCGCTGTCGTGGGTGTCATGAGACATGAAGACAGTCCTATCTTGTCTACTTTCACAACCTTCATTATAAACCTTATGAAGGAATACCGACGTATACATGTTCAGATTCTCTATGATTAGATATGAGAAACTGTTGCCTTGGGAGTTCAAATGTTTTGTCAGATAGGGAATTGGTACATGATCCTTACTGTTGATACTTTTTCTACTTGGTTGGATAGTGCAATGAATTCAGTTTCTCTACTTGTTTTTTGCTGATGAATGTTTGTGCTACCAGCTATTGTAATTGACATAAGTTCATATACCTATTCTTTGTTTCTATGTTCACAACTATTGACTATTGAGGTTGGTGAAATGAATCTTTTAGACCTCAAATTTTCAAAGTCTTTGTTTCAGTGTTCACAAATATTGCTTCTTAAGGTGTTTGTCAAGTAACACAAACAATTAAATATGGAAACAGTGAGAAGAAAAAAGCAAAATTAGAGAATTGATTATGCAATTAATGTATAGAAACAAATTATGCATATGCTTTGAGAGATGAATCAAGATAGAGTTGTCCATGAATTGGTTAGAATTCCCTTCCTTAATTACTTCATCAACTAATTAAGTATTGTTGACAAGATGTAATTATACTCTTTAATTCACGAGAAAAGTTATGAGTTGTTAGTACATAATTACAAGTTGATATTACTTTTTATTTCATATTATTTTTTTAATTTTTTATTTTAATTTTTTTTACTTTTATTATTCTAATTGTTTTAGATATATTTTATTTTATAATATTTATTTTTTATAAGTACTAATCCATTTTTCAATAGGTGGTACGACTTACAATAATTAGGGGTGATATAATAAAATGAGAGAAGTACTAAAAACACCCTCGAACTTGGCATGAATTATTAGTTTCGTCCCTAAATTATTGATAGGCTTAAAAACACTCCTCAACTTGGCAAACTAAGCTTAAATACACCTTCAAATTTAGCACGAATTATTAGTTTCGTCTCTAAACTATTGATGTGCTTAAAAACACCTCTCAACTTCATGTTTCTATAACTTATTAGATTTTGATTTGAAATTTTGTAGAGCTTCATTTGCTACCATATTTTTACAATCCCAAAATCTTTTTACGAGATTGTCATCCAACCATGAAATTTTTAACATTGCAAAAAGTCCACATTGACAGAAAATAATCATAAACAAAATAGGAAAAGAAAGAGAATCAAACAACTAGAAATGAGAATGAAAAAAAAATAGATTTTGCTTTGAGGTCACCATTAATGGAAGAAAGGTTAAATGAGAAGAAGAAGGGTATTCTAGTAGTTGACAATTAAAAATTGAAGGAAAATTTTCTTTTCTTTTTTTTAGGTTGATGTGGCCTTTTTTAACCTTTCACGCGTTTTAAATAAATTGTACTCACTTGTTATGTCATGTGGTATGGGAGTGGTGTATGTGTATCTAAGCTTAGTTTGCCAAGTTGAGGAGTGTTTTTAAGCCTATCAATAGTTTAGGGGCGAAAATAATAATTCGTGTCAAGTTTGAGGGTGTATTTAAGTTTAGTTCACCAAATTGAGGGGTATTTTTAAGCCTATCAATAGTTTAGTGACGAAACTAATAATTCATGCCAAATTTAAGAGTATTTCTAGTACTTCTCTCAAGAATAAAAGGTAAAAGAAGATTTGACTTGCATGCATCACCTACCAAAAGAAGTTTTGCCAAGAAAATAATATTGTACGGTAACTCGAATTTAATTCTCCCTCGGTTCATTTTTACTTGTCTCTATTTTGACTTTTGAGGTCAACTTGACTAAATTTCAAAGCTAAATTAAAGTAACTAAATTTAATATTTAGATGGTTGAAAACTATATGAAAAAATGTTATAAGTTGCAATACTTTCTCGTATTAATATGATGAAAAAATACATCTTAAAATGTTGATTAAGGTTCATATAGTTCGACCTCGATAAGTGAAACAGTGATAAATAAAAATGAACAGAAGAAGCAGTTAAACTATCTGGTCATTTTTCTGTGTGTACTACTTAAACTAAATTCAATTGTTATTCTAAGCCTACTTTATTTAGAAGAAAATAAAAGTAAGAAACAAAATAATATAGCATTATGATCTCCATTCGTACGTACATAAGCGGTTATATATATATAAAAGATTATTTTCGCGTAACAAAATTAAAAAAATTCGAATATTTCTCACCTCTAGTTGAAAATAATTTCAGTTTTCACAATCTTATTATCTAGATCGATGCAAATCTTCCTGAATCATCGCGATGAACATCGTTTCGAAATCAACTTTATCATAGGTTAATGCCCGCGAAACTGCAGTTTTTCTTTTTGTACTAATGGTTGGCCTGGTTTTCATGGGTGTTCGAGGACATTTTGTTGTTTTGGGGATTTTGTGATCCAAAGAAGTTGGAGTTCTAAATTCATCTTCATCTTCATCATCGACAATTATTTTTGACGTACATTCAGAGTAATCTTGAAGCTCGATTTGATTACGATTATCTGGTGCAACCATATTTCTATTGAATTTGATTTCTTCCTCATTTTGCATTGTAATTTTTCTTTAGCTAATACAAAAAATTTGGATGTAATTTGTGTGGTTAATTTGTTGGGATGAAAGAAGGTTGTTGTAGGGATCCAATGTGCACAAACTATGAAAAAGTACTTTTTCTTTTTTCTCTATCAATGTGCACAATGAGTAATATTTATAGCAAACCATAAATTCTTCGATTTCTTCCGTCCAATAATAGTTGTCCATTATTGATTTAATATATGTTTTTCGTCTATCTTTACTTGGCCTCTATACTATTTTAGAATGTCCATCAATACTTGTTCAGTTTATGAAATCAAGAGATAATTTTACACTTAGTTCCTAATTTACCCTTTTCATTAATTATAGTTATTTTTCTATTACATTTTTTAATACATTGTATTAATTATATTCAAAGGGTGATTTGGTAAAATTACCCATTATTATTTACTATTTCGTAATCCCTCTGTCAAGTCAATATGGACCAAGTAAAGATGGACAGAGGAAGTACGTAACAAATCATAAATTTTACTATTCATAAACTTTACTAATTATTTCATTTGTTCACGATAGTTGTTCATTATTGACTTGATACATGTAACAAATCATAAATTCTACTGTTCATGAATTTTACTTTCGTCCAATAATAATTGTCTACTATGGACTTGACACATATAGCAAACCATAAATTCTACTATTCATGAACTTTACTAATTACTCTCTACGTCAAACAATAATTATTCACTACTGAATTGACATAGGGATTAAAAAATGATAAATGATAGGGGTAATTTTACCAAATCACCCTTTCATGAATATAAATACAATGACTTGAAAAATGTAATAGAAAAATAACTATAATTAATGATAAGGGTAAATTTGAAATAAAATGTAAAATTATCACTTGATTTTATAAAGTGATAAATTACACTACTTGCAAAGTTATATTTATAATTTTACAAAAACTAATGATAAAAGAAATGATTTAATTATGTCCTTGAATATTTTTCTTAATATATGTGTATTGCCTGAAAATTTTAATTAATATGAAATAGAGAGAGCATTTTTCTATATACATTTTTTAAGAAAATATTAATTTTACTTTACTATTACTTTCTTTTTATCCCACTATATTGATCTCTCTCACCGTTAACCGAGCAAGGGTAAAAGTGTAAATAAATAATTAATTTTATATTAATTTTTTTTAAATGATAATTATTTTGGATTAATTACTTTAAGTAAGCTAGATAATTAAAATATTGACAATATTTTTTATTTTCATTCATTATTCAGTATTTATATTAGAGTCAGACTAATTGAACCTTACGTTGTATATGACTCATTTAGAGAAACACTCCTTACCAGTGGTGAAGCCAACATGGGGCTACGATATTCCATAGAAAATTGCACTATTTATACCTTGTTAAAATTATTTTTTAAGTATATATAGTCGATGTTAAACTTCATTCAATTAATTCGTATGTTTAATTTTTCATATTTTTTATACCCAT
The DNA here is from genome assembly GCA_038996855.1 of Solanum aculeatissimum. Lineage (NCBI taxonomy): Eukaryota > Viridiplantae > Streptophyta > Magnoliopsida > Solanales > Solanaceae > Solanum > Solanum aculeatissimum. The sequence goes on along the minus strand of JBCEWC010001830.1, from coordinate 25,076 downwards.
CAGTCAAAACTCTGACTCGACTACTGCTCCCTACGAAGAATTCTTCCATATTCACGATTTGAAATCGTGACCTTCTATTAAGAAAGGAACAAAGTCCTCCTCACCACATCCTTTGATGATAAATATACATCGACATTACTAAATATTCTTGTTTTAACAAGTTAGCTACTTCTACTTAGAGTATTATTTTACTAAATTAAGATTTAATATGTAAATAAAGTTCTAAAAAATCCTAAAATACCCTTCAATTTTATTATTAAGAATTAATATATCGTTTATTATAAAAATGATACATATATATATCCCTATTATTACACAAAAACCGAGCAATATTAGGAGTTAGGCGACGGATAGGGGCGTGGAGGTTGGGCTAAGAAATTAGTGTGAGGGCCTGATGATTTTAATGCTTAATGACTTTTTGTTAATTGTAATGTGATTTTAACCCTACAATATATTTACTCCAATCTAAAATAATTCATGTTAATTTTATTTTTTTAAACTTAATCTAAGATAATTGAATTTTTAAATAAATAAAAGGCTAATTATTTTTTATACATTAAAGGTTATTTATTTTTGATACATTACTAATTCAATGATAATTGTATCAACCTAAGAAGTTCATAATTAAGGACACTTTAGTCAAATCCCCTCTAATTTGTAGAAGTAAGCAAATTTTTATTTGTTCCTTGTTACGAAAAATAGTTTTTTTTTTTCATTTTAACAAGTCAAGAAAAATTTATTATTTTTTTAAAATACTATTCTTATTATTAAATAACTAAATAAGGTACAAGTAGCCAAATTTAATTTTCCAAAATACAATTAATAATATTAATTTATTAAAATTAATCTCTAATCATAATTTATGAAATAATATTTGACTGATACAAAATTTAAAAATTAAAAAAAAAATTGAAACTTGTAGTCTAGAATTTATGCAATGTAAAACATCTCATTAGGAATAAAACTGAAAACTTTAAATTAAACTTTTACTAAATATGAAAAAATAATAAATTTGAAATCTATCTCCTTATACACGAATTTAGGGCAAAGGGTTAAAAATAACTCTCTACTTTTGTTTATCGTTTATTAGTTAAATTTATCTATGAATTATACTATAGAGCCAAATATACCCTTATCGTTATCAAAGTATTCAAAAATACCTCTCTTAGAAATGAAACCCCAAAATAAAAAAGAGTAAATTTCATAGATCGCAAACATATAAAGCTTAATTATGCTCCAGAGCTATAATTTGGGTAATTACATTTCGTAACTATGGTTATAACAGCGTTTGTATAATTTGTGAACATTTGTATAGCGTTTGTATATTTCGCTATACAATTCGTGCACAACATTTGTATAATTCACTATACAATTCACAGTATTTATATATTTTACTATACAATTTGATTCCCACACAACTTTTGTACAATCGTACACATCATTTGTATAGATCGCGGGAATTATGCAAAACTCAAACTATAATTACGGCTAGATGTTTGTCGCAAGCCATAATTAGTTCAAACTATAACTATGTTAGCTAATTAACTAGTATATATTTACTTATCCGCATAATTTTTTCAATTAAAAAAACCCCAAATTAAATTGAAATTACCTGGTCCCCTCTTTATAATGGAACCTAAAACCCACCTAAATTAATTAAACCCATACTAATTAAACCCCCTATAAACAGAGAGTAATTGCAATTAGGCAAGTGAGTAGAGTAAACAGGTTTGGCCACAAAACAATTGGCAAGAGAGTAGACTTGGTAATTAATCCAGTTGACATTACAACAGTTCTTATTATTTTTTAATCAAACAAATGTGTTTAATTAATATTTAGGTGGATTCGGGTCGGGTTAAAAGAGGGAATTGGATATTTTCAATTGAAATGGGTTATTTTGGTTGATTTGGGGAAGTATTTTTGAATATTTTAGTAACCGGAGAAGTATATTTGATTGTATTGTGATAAGATTAATTAATAAATAAAAATACAGGTATTTTTTACTCTTTCATGAAATTCATCTTTTTTCAGTCATTTTTCATTTTAGGATTCTTCTTACCTTCGATCACATTCAAGACATAATGAAAGAGATTTTTTTTTTTACTTTTGATTTATAGGGTTTTTTGGGGGTTTTCTTTTGTAAAATCATTAAAAAGAGATCGTGAACAAATCAAACATTATTATGATAATCAAGACAGAATATCATTTTTAATTCTCCCAAGTTAGTGTCAATCATCAAATAGTCGAATCGATGAACTTTATCACTTAAAATTTTACCTTTTTTTGTTTTCTTCAGCTTTTATATGATTTTAGCAATCGCAAATTGGCTTAATAAGCATGATTATTTCTCAATCAATATCTTATTTATTGAAAAGAATGTCGCATAAATTAAAATCGAGAAAGTAAGTGATTTTTGAATGATTTTAGCAACTTGAAAATAGAGTACATATAGTAACAAATGGAAACTAGACTTTCTGGGAGGAACGATTATGGATAAACATGGAGTCGAAACTTCGAGTCCTGTCGCCACAATTGAAGACATTCACAAACGCCTTATTCGTCCTCAGCAATCTTCGTCCTCTCTCATCACAATCGCACCTCAACTGTAATTATCCTTTTCTCTGTTCAATTCAGCTACTTAAGCATTTGTAAATTGCTCATACGTAATCCAGAATCCAGAATCCAGATGTTTTTCGTAATTGCAGATCGAATGTAGACACATTTCCGTTACAGAAACGGAGAAAACTTACTAGTCTTTCGCCTCAGCAATCTTCATCCTCTGTTATCGCATCTCATCTGTAATCACATTCTCTGTTCGATCAATTTAGATTATGCATATATAATGTATTTGTTCATACGAGATCTGGATTTTTTTTTTGTCACTTACAGATACGAATTACAGCATGATAACTCAACGAATGTGGATGCATCTCCATTACAGAAAAGGAGAAAGTCAAGAGCTGTTAAAGTGAGGTTAGAGGATTACTTCGATCAATCTCTCCTCTCTGAAACTCGCGCAAAAATGAACAGTTCTCTGAAGAAACAAAGTAGAAAGATGAAATCGAAGAGCGAATTCGAGGAATTTGTGTGGCCTGCAGCAGGAGATCATCATGATTCCGAATTGTTCTCAGAAAGTAGCAGAAGAACCGATGAAGCAATTGTTGATCTCAAAAACGACGACGATTCATTCGTGGATGGCAAAGAAAATCATCTATGTTGCGTGGATCCGTTTCAACAATTTGAATCAACGGCACTGATGCTATTCAAGAGATGATCAAAGAAATTGCATTTGAGAGAAAGAGGTAAGTCAGAGAAATGGCGCCAAATGTGAGTTTCTTTTTTCCTTTTTATTTTGGTGTCGTTATGACTGGTTATTCACGTATGATATAATTTGCTTTCATATCAATATTTATTATTTAAAATTAATCATTACTTTCAACTTCGATTTACTAATCTATTTAAATTAATATAATCCGGATATTAGACTGATTACTTTCAAATGACAAACTTGATCGAATCAAAACGAGATGAGTTAATAAATGAGTGAAACATTAACCCGCTTAAATTAAAAAAAAACAGATCATTTTTATAAATTAATTATGTCATCAACGTAATTAGGAACTATTACCTACAGCATCAGAAAGTTGGTTGCAAATTCTAAGGTTATGTAAATTATATCACTTAAAAGATATTATCTATTTATTTTTAAATAGACATGAAAATCGTGTCCCTTGATTTTTGAAGTGCAAAATTGTAGTCAAAGAATATAAATAAAAAATGACAGAAAATATTTCATCAAATAGCTTATGTGTTCGATTGATAAATTGAATTATTCAAATACATGAAAATAGTTGATTTTGATTCCAAATAACTACATAACAATATTAAGATCTCAGTGACAGTTTTTTTCAAAGAGGAATATCGTGTTCAAACATTTTCCTCTTATTGGTTCATATGTGGAGAGATTGAAGTTGATAATTACAACAATATTGCTCATTGGTGGAATGGTTAGTACTCGTTCACCTTTAATAAGAGATCTCAAGTTCGAATCAGTTGCTGAAATTGAGGAGATTACTTGACAATTTAGGAATAGAAATTCAGTTGTAGTAAACAATCAAGGTCCATATCAGCTGACTGATGAGTATTTAAATGAACTTTATGATCATGAGAACGATACAGGCTGCATCAAACAGTGGCTGTTGAAGAAGATAGTTTGTCTGATGTGCAGAGCTTCAGTTTTGCCTGCACAAGAACAGAGATTATAGAGAAACATTTACTCAATGGAGCACTCTAGGAATTGTTGTTTTTTTTTCTTTTTGCAAGGGAGAAACACTTCTTTAGTATTATACATATTTTAACTGTTGTTTGGAAATATTAGAAGACGAGCAACAAATTACATAAATGAATAGGGTTGAGATTTAGCTTAATATGTATGTACCATTCGAACTCATCAATGTGGTAACTTATTTCATTGAGGCACAAACAATTGCAAACATGATGAATTGGGAAGCCCTTTGAAGCAGTATGTAATTTGAAACAAAATCACCAGAGCATCTTTTCATAGGATGAAAGCGAGTAAGTATGCTAATTCCTCATCTGCAAATCAGCCCTTAGCCATAACCGAAATACACGTTCTCAAGGTTAATGAAAACAAACAGCAACTAGTAGTATATTTGAGGATTAAAAAGGTTCCCGACCAGCTCCTGAATCGACAAAATTGGGGTCGTACATCTCATATTCATAATCTGCGTCAAGGTCCTCCATTGTTCTGCCAAATACAAACCGCTTTGATCCCATGGTTGTAAAAGGCATCAGACCAAAAGCTCTGGCAGTTTTTATTTCCCTGGCAATCTTTCTTTGGGCCTTGGCACTAATTCCAGTCTATACATGACAAAACAAAAAGAATAAGAAACATTTACATATTCAATCGTCAAAATTAGTTGATGGATTTTATTACGAACCTTGCTCCTCTTGTGGAGAATTCCAGCCTCCGTGATGAAGTTGGCTAGGAACCTCACATTCTGCATAGCAAATTGGTTAAAGGTATAAATCAGATAACTCCATTAAGAATCAGAAGGTTCACAATAGACCATAATTATAAGGAAATACTTAAAAGAGGAAGATACCACTTTAAGTTTATACGCAACATCCCAGAACTTGGAACATGATATTCAGCAACAATAAACTAACCAGCAGAGAGACTGGGATGCATACACGGATACATTTTAAAGTGCAGAAATAGGAGTTCATATACGGATACATTTTAAAGTCATACATGGTCAAGTCGTCAAGGTAATGCAGAACCAAGAATACAAACCCTGAAATCAGCTCTGCGCAAAACTTCCTCTGTTGTAGTTTCAAATTCATCCCTTCTTTCAGGCTTGCGAACTCCTCGTTTTCTAAGATCAAGATCCTGCGTAATAATAATGAAAAGCAATAGATCAATGCCATCCATAAATTTGCTCTTGCACAGAGAACAAAGCATGAAAATGAGGTGTACTAGGAAATAAGCACTTAAAGAGTATACAATTCTAGCAGGCCCAAACAACTGGATGTTTGATGGAAGCTGTTGAAATACCGATGGGTGCAAGATGTACAAAAACCACAGTGAGACACATCCTCATAGGGAAATGACACTCAAGATGCTAAAAGCATACAACAAATGGTACCTCATTACTCATTCATACCTTGAGTTCATAAGTGTTCCCGGGATGAAAGGACATATCTGCTCTGAAAGCATAATCATCTTTCTCTACTTCATCAGGATCAACCTCAAAATAACTGGCAGCTTCCTTCAGCTTGTCATCCATCCCATCTGATAATGTATTAAAACTCTCATCCAGGATACTAGATGTGTTTCCAGAACTGAATGTGGAGCCCTGACCAGATCTATGAAAAGACTTTTCAGCGTTATCAAGCTTTCTGAAAAAGGAGTTTGAACTTGGCTTGTTACCCATACTATCACCAAAAATTCGTCTTTCAAAGTCTTCAGCAGACTCAAAGGAGTTGGTACTTTGCTTATCATCAGGGGCTGTGTCACGAGGAAAGTTGAGTTTGAGTCCATTACCAGGGATGTAGATAAAAGAGAAAATGGATATACATGAAAAAGTTGATGATTACCAATGATGAAGAAGCACATAATTCCACAATAAAGAAAAATCAGATTAAAGCTAGAGCTTCTGAAATATAACATTAGTAATGCCAATTTGGATTGTCCAATATGAAAGGCAGACAAGTTATGAAGGATCAGTGTAGCCAGTAAAGTCAATTTGGACCGTCCAGTAGGTTTACTTCACCACCCGAACACAAAATCACATCTTCCACCCACCCAAAATCACAACTCACATCTATGATTATACATCATTGGAAATTGATTCAGAGTTATCATTTTATACTTTACACTAATGAGTTTACGAATCAGAGTTCAAAATCGATTTCTCTATTAATTGGAGAAGACTTAAGAGTGCATTTGAGGAGTTTTCTTAAAATTAAACCTACCTGAGAGTGAGATGACAGCATAAGGTAAGTCCCATAAGCTACCCTTATTTATTTATTGTTCTTTGTGACCTTTACTTCTCCTCAACTTTTCTTAGACTTACATTAATGACATGATCCACATCTTGTTCAAGCACTCTTCATCCATGGAAATTGGTACACACGCACTCTAGCAACCCAGCACATACTTCATTTTGAACCTCAATTAGAAAAATCAAATAGTATGCAAACCAAATTTTTTTGGAAAAGAAAAAGAACAAGGTGGTAAGAAATTCATTGGGTAACTGAAGGCAAGAAACTTTAGCTTCGCAAGCCCAAAAAAGTAAAACAAATTAGGTCAGAACAAGGATAATAGAATCCAAAATAAGCTCAATAAAATTAAATTTGCTCATTTTCAGTTGGAATTGGAATTCGATAAGGAATTGAATAAATAGTACTACCTACCAAAATTCGGAAGTGCAGAAAAGGTCCGATGATGAGAAGAATAACGAGATAAGCAAGCATTGGCAGTCCTTAAGACACCTCGGGCAATCTTCATCTTGGCGGTGGCGACGGCAGCAGCGGCGGCGGCGGCGGGCGACTCAGATGAAAAGCGAATTCGCCGATTTGTTTTTGCTATTTGGAAATTGGATGCGTAGAGTGTATTGTATATGGGCTTTAGAAAATGGGACTTTTTGGCCCTTTGGACTGTGGGTAAGTAATTGGGCTAGATATGCTTGGGGGATATTTTCCATAACTTAACGTTGAAATTTAATAGCTTAAAATAGTTATAATTTAGTTAATTATATTTTGTAAAAATTTTACAAATTTCATAATTTGGGTAACTAATTTCAATATATCCCTATCCTTTTGTAAAATTACAAAAATTTCTTAAAAATGTGTTTATCGGGATACACTACATTATACATGATTCATAGGTACCGATTTATACGATTTTAGTTAGAGTTAAAAAAGGAAACTAGATGGAATCCTAAATTTAAGCTAAACAGACTCTAACCAAATCCAATCCCTAAATTTTAGAAGCAATCTGTTTCAAAAATTCAAAAGTTTTCAGATCTTCATCCGTAACAACACACCACAAAAGAGAGACCAAAAATGACGAATATGGCGATTTTGTTGAGACATGGTGACATTTGGGAAAACAACATCTTTTATTCGCGATACAAGAGTGATGGAGTGATTGTTGGAGAAACAATCTCGTTTTTTAATTTGAAATCCACTATTGCAGCTGAATTGGGGATCGACGATGGATCAAAAGACAGAGAAATTAGATCTGTTGTTGAAGGTAGCTCGTCCCCTATTGTAATCAGAAATGACATGGGTGTGAGAGTATATTTTGAGATAAAGAGGAACGATCGTGGAATTTCAAAATATCCTTTGTGTGTAGATGTAGTTGCGAAGACTGGTAGAGTGATTCATAACTTTGATGCAAAATATGGCAAAAATGTGTGTGTTGAGGGGAGTTGTCGTGATACACATACTCTTGTCTTAGTTGAATCAAATATTGGTAACTCCACTTATATTTCAGAAATGGAAATAACAAACTACATAACAGATACACAGAATATAGACGTGAAGGAGAAACAATTGTATAAGAACAAGTCAATCCTGATTGCAGTGATGACAAAATATACAATAGAAAATAATTTCAACTTCAAAGTTAAGAGATCTGATGTGAAAAGGTATGTAGTTGTTTGTATCATGCATTATATTTGTATAGATCATTTTAATTATTGTATCGTGTTTTATAATAGTTTTGGAATAATACATGAATCAATCATATTAATGATGAATTCAACAAAAACTTAATGTATCATGCTTTGTGATTCACTGAATATTTTTTTTGGTTTGCTGATGTGGAGTGATGAATCTAAGTATTGTAACTGCTCTGTAAATTATGAAGCTATGTGTTGATCTGTCTGTTGGCTGGCTGTAATTGGACCATGAAGGCATCTTGCCGGAAAAATTCAGAGGTGTTCTAAGTAAGGTACTTCAATAAAGAACACACATGTCCATTGCGAGATAGGATGGTAGACAAGTTGCAAGCTACAGTCGGGTTTGTTAGTGATATAACAACTCCTAAACTGGTGAATCATAAAAGAATTCATACTTCAAATGATATAATTGAGGATGTTAGATCAGTATATGGGATTGAGCTTACTTACCAACAAGCATGGCGTGCTAAGGAGCGTGCACTGGAGATGATAAGGGGTAAACCTGCCGAGGGATACAGAGAAATGCCTAGATACATATATATGTTAAATAACGTCTATCCAAACTCATATATAAGAATTCATTACTCCTTGGCCCATAAAATTACATGTTTCCTGTTCTTTGGCCCATAAAATTGCATGTTTCCTGTTCTTTGGCCCATAAAATCCTACCAGGCGATCTCCAATGCGGCCAGAAAACCTGGACACTTACCGGGCTCGTTGAAATCCCCTCGGTATAATTTTTAAAAAAAGTTGTAACCAAGCCCCGAGCAGCGTCAGGAATCGTGGGCTAACACCAATAAAAAATTATCAAAATCGTGTGTTTCCTGTTCCTTGGCTCATAAAATCCTACCAGGCAATCTCTAATGCCACCGAAAAACCTAGGGCTCTTTTCGGGCTTGTTGCGGTCCCCTCAGTATATTTTTTCAAAAAAGTTGGTCTCGAGCCCTGGGCAGCGTCAACAATCATGGGGCTAACACCCACGAAAAACTATCGAAATCACCTATTTCGTGTTTCTTGGCCCATAAAATCCTACCTGGCGATCTCCAACACCGCCGGGCCACCTAGGGCTCTTGCCGAACTTGTTACGGACCCCTCGGTATAATTTTTTGTGAAAGTTGGCCTTGAGCCCCGGGCAGCGCCAGGAACCGTGAGCTAACACCCACAAAAAACTATCAAAATTGTTTGTTTCCTGTTCCTTGGCCCATAAAATTCTACCAGGCGATCTCCAACATCTCCAAGCGACCTTGGGCTCTTGCTGGGCTCGTTACGGACCACTCGGTATAATTTTTTGGGAAAGTTATCCCCGAGCCCTAGACAGCGCCAGGAATGGTGGGCTAACACCCACGAAAAACAGTCGAAATCGCCTAATTCCTGTTCCTTTGCCCATAAAATCCTACCAAGCAATCTCCAACGTTGTGAGGCCACATGGGGCTCTTGCCAGACTCGTTACGGACCTTTCGGTATATATTTTTGGGAAAGTTAGCCCCGAGCAGCACCAGAAACCGTGGGTAACACTCACGAATAACTGCCAAAATCGTTTGTTTCCTATTCCTTGGCCCATAAAATCCTACCAGACGATCTCCAATGTTGTCGAGCCACCTAGGGCTCTTGCCTGCCTCGTTACGGTACCATCGGTATAATTTTTGGGAAAGTTTTCCCCACGCCCCAGACAGTGACAGTAACCGTGGGTTAACACCCACAAAAAATTATCGAAATCGCATATTTCTTGTTCCTTGGCTCATAAAATCCTAGCAGGCGATCCAATGTCACTGGACTACTTGGGGTTATTGTCGGGCTCGTTATGAACCTCTTGGTATAAATTTTTAAGAAAGTTGGCCTTGAGCCCCGGACAGCGCCAAAAATCGTAGGATAACACCCGCGTCACAATATTGAGAGATGAAAAGAATTATATGAAAAAAGTTTTGGAAAAGAAGAGGAGGAAAAAAAATTCCTATAATAAAAAGGATAAAGTTTTTTAATTAGAAAACACAACAAAAAAACAATAATAGAATAATTTTTTAAAAAAAAATTAACGCTATAAATAAAAAATAAAAGGAAGCAAAAGTGACCTGTCTTGGGCTGATTTTAGGCTTTATATAGTCTAGACCTGTCTTGGACCGATTTGAGCTTTGTAGAAAAGATTTTTTTTTTAAAATACACAAAATGTGGCTGCTGGGATTCGAGCCCAGGTCTCCACGGCCACAACGTGGAATTCTCACCACTAAACTACAGCCACAAGATGTGTGAATAGTTGTAATTTTAAAACTATTAACATAAGAAAAGAATTTGGTTAGAATACAAATATATGAAATATCATTATACATCATGACATATATTCCATACATGCTTGTATTGGTTATTCATACCAACAATTATTTCTTAAAAAGTTTGAAAGTATACCAAATAATCCATTTCAAGCTATCTTTTAATTTATAAGTTTTACTTATTGTTATGATATATCATATATGTATGTGAATTTGATTATTATTATTTTGATTGAACTATTCTTGTAGAAAAATATATTTATTATTCCTAATTAGTTCTTAGATTACTAGCAAATCTTTCACGTTATTTTAAAATATTCTTATAGCCTGTTTGACCAAGCTTTTGAAAAACTAAAAGTGTTTACTGTAACAAAGTAAGATGTTTGGTTAGACTTTTAAGAGGTCAAAAATACTTATATAGAAAAATTAGATGTTTGGCAATAGAAAATAAGTGTCGGTACTCAACATTACTACAAATGCAATTCGAAAACATTCACAAAAGATGGGCATCAATAAATTGAAAAGAAATTAAACTAAAAATATTGTATATGAATATTAAATATATCAAATATTGACCAAACAGGTGTCGTGGTGTAGTTGGTTATCACGTCAGTCTAACACACTGAAGGTCTCCGGTTCAAGTCCGGGCGACGCCATTTATTATTTTATGAAATAGACAATATTTGTTTTTTAATGTTTTCGATTATATATTCAATCAAACAGGATTTCGTGTATTAGATTAGGAGATAGTGGAGTGTTGCCTTGTTGTTAGAATGTTTAGGCTTGTTCGAGTGTGTCATAGTACTATAGTGGAGTGTTGACTTGTTGTTCGAATGTTTAGGCTTGTTCGAGTGTGTCATTGTTGAGCTTGCAACACAGTATTTCTCGTGAATCCTTGATGTAAATTATCTTAGTGTCATTGTTGAAGTCTGGCGAGTTATGGTAGACGAAAGGAGTGCCATGGATGCCCCCTCAGGGATCGTTTGGTTTGAGGGATAAGAGATTATAGTCATGAGAATATATCAGGGATAAGTTTATCCCATATGTATGATTTTTGAGATAACAGAACTTTTTTTATTTCAAACAAGGACTAGAACAATTTACTTACTTTTAAAGGCAAAAAAGAACACAAGAAATGGTCGACAAGAGGATGCGTATTTGCATATATATAATACAATTACATGCTATTTCTGATGGGCAGCAACATAAAGAGCTAACTGCACCACGCGCAAATGAATATATTATGCACTGTATACAACACGAATAAATGATACACGATTAAAGACAATCTCCTATTAACAAGACCAAAATGCAGAAAAATAGTAAATACAAGTATGGTCATTACAAATCCAAATGTAATCTGAAAGTTGTAACCTTGAAAAATAATGGTCCTCAGAACAGTTTGTTTTGTTTCCTTTCACTCTGTACTTTTACACGAGAGGCGATTAAACATCCTGTTTGTAATGCTACATATATCAACTTGTTTCAGAGACGAATCCTTCCAAAGAGTAATCTGGAAGAAATCAATTTTGGAAAGTAAAGGATTACCAGAAGTTGTGGCATCTGCTACTCTTAGAGGAAACCTCCATCTGTCCATTTGGACTCTGATTTTCCACCATAAGCAACATGTTTATTATTAGATGCACTTCGGGAATTATCAAATCCATCATCCTTACCATCATCCCAACCAGCCCAGCCATCATCATTAGTGGATGTGACACCTCTGGCAGAATATTCTTTCATGTTGTCTTTACTATCCCAATCATCCCAGGACGCTGAGCTAACAGAATTGGACTGCCTACCAGATGATTGTGCTCCTCCAGAAGAACTCCATCCTTTAGATGCCTGACTGGGTTCCTTGTAATGGCCGTTTCGTTCATTTTCATTTTGTTGCCAGCTATCGCCCCTAGGGTTTGGACCCTCAGCAAATTCCTCAACCTTCTGTGAAGCTAAAGCTAAGACCCCCTTCATGATACCCCAGCCCCTCTGTCCAATCTCAGTTGTTTTTGTTGCAACAGCATTGACTGTCTCATTTACCTTGTAATCATAACCACCCTCTGCCACCTGTAGGAGTAGGATTACACAGCCATCTTACTGAAAATTCATAAATCTCTTTGTTCAAGAAACTAAAACAATAGAGTTGAGAATATAGGCTATATTGACCAAAACTTAAATGAAGACTGGAAAAATACACAGCTAACAGTACTTTGAAAGAGAGGAGGAGAGAGAGAAGGGGGACGACTCCTGCTCGGTTAAATTATACACAATCAGTAAATTGAATATCATATATTTGATAGAAATTCTCATCCATACGAACATTAAATAATCACTAGGGACTCTTTAAGTGATTGGAGAATGATCAAATGCAAACTAACTGGAACTTTAGCAGATGACAACTCCAACTCAGAATATGAAGTAAAAGAAACATATATTGCAGCCTTTCTTCCTATTATGCCAAGTTCCGTTAACTCGTAAGTCACAAATTTTCGTTTCAATAGATACAATTCAACTGTACTCTCTTCTTTCTCGTTGCAAGATAAAGGGCAAAAGACTAATTATACAGATGCTCAATTTCATATAGAGTAACTCCCAAGACAAGAAGTTCTACCAGTAAGGGTTATAACTTATAACTAGAGAGGGGAAGAAAGACTCATAATTAATATTGTGGAGGAAAATCTTGGTTATGATACAGTGCAACAAAAGATTGCTTCTTTTCTATGCTTCCCCTAAGGGCCATCATAGTGAAAGTTTGAAAGACCGTCTTGAACCTGAATTTCCCTTGTGGCAGCCCCTAGGGAGGATCCAGTTAGCTAACTAAACTAATACTTACTAGGCTAAGCATTTCCAAAACTCTCTCATTTATTCAAGATAGTCAGACTTTAACATATGCATAGATTGTTAAGGTTTATCAGACCTAATAGGGTCCATTTCTAATTGAAGATACCAAAACATCTTATAAATTTGTATGGTCTTAGGGTGTCTCAACAAGTTAAAACTAAAAAAAAGTTTGAGAAGATATCAAATAGCTATTAACCCAAAACTTCTCAGGCTTAGTACATGTAAGGTCTACACTCTTGACACATTTTAAAGTGTTCTCTATGAAGCATAAAAGTCAGTAAAGCTCACAAAAGCAATTTAAAACAGCATGAGCATGTTTTATTCAATCTATCCTTATCTCCTTCTGATAGTTATTCAAATTCCATCTGATCTCATAAAGACTAGACTAATAGGCTAAAAGTTTTATCAAGAGCATCAACCATTTCTCCACTTAAATTTTGAATTGAATATGAGCATTATGTGGTCCAGCCTTGTGCAGGTCCATGTGAAAGGGTTACTAAGATATCAGGATTCGAATCTATAAAATCCCACATAAAATAGATATATAAGGCTATCTATATACAAAAGTCAAACACCTGTTCCAAATTTGCAATCATATACCATACTTGAACTTAGGATCAGTCTTGGTGGAACATGTCTTAGTTTTTAGTTCAAGAGAATTTTGCATGCAACATCATTCAAGAGTTACACCTATTATCCAATCTCACACTTGATCCAAAAAAAACAATCTAATCTCAACCTTTAAGAGGAGTTTGTAATGCAATTTGCCAATTCATTGAAGTGGAAGCACTTGGTCATGCCTTTGACCAATATAAGACCTTGGAATTAAAAATGACAACTTTCCCTTTTTCAGCCATTCAAGCCTCCCTTTTTTCTGTAATTATCTCCTTCTTCATCATTTACTACATTTCTCCAAGATAACCATGAAACCTCCATGTCGCAATCCCTAGCACTCACTTACTTCACATCAAAACCCCAATTTTATTTAATAAGGAAATTCTTCTCTACCTCCTAATAAATATCCTATGGTATTGTTTTTCAAGGATTAAAATGGATTGAAGAATACTTGTAAATCCTAAATTTGGATAAAGCGAGACTTCTTACTACATTTGGAGGAAAAAGACATGCAGTGAAAACACTTATTAGCTAAGAAGGCATTTCCACAAAACTATAAGATTAATAGACCTTCAATTAAGTATAACAATCAATTCAAAGTACCTTAGATCCCAACTCTCTTGTCCCTGCTTGAACAACAGTTGCAGCAGACTGTGCTGCTGACGCTGCTATCATAGATAACCTACCGAATCCCTGAACACATAAAGTAGAAACCTCGTCAACTATACGTAAATAAGTTTCGACTCTTATATACTGAAAATGTCATTTTTCACAGTATCAGCTCAGTTATAAACTAATGATAGATAATTGCCTACATAAGCACGACTAGATAACCGAGATATTCAGATAAGTAACAGGCTAAACGGGTGAAACTATACTGATGCTGCAAACACCTTACTTTTAATGTGAGTTAAATTCTACATCTGCATAGATAAACATAAAACACCATAAGCAACAGAGACATAATTAGCTCAACCTTTATACCTGAGTAACAGCAGAAAAAACATCGCCTTGCGAATTGTTATTATTATTCCTCTGCATTGAGGCTGAACTTGATCCAAATCCAACATACTTCCCTCCTTGAGAGGGCGGAAGGCCCTCTGGCCTGGAATCATTCTCAGCCATTTTCCTAGCAAAAAAATTATCCTTATTCGCGGCAGACGCCTCATACTGTGCCATTGTAATATCATCTGTAGACCTCGACCTAGCAGGCCCACCACCACTATCTCCACCACTCCTAAAATCACTCACCGTCTGATTTCTCCTCATACTACTGTCACCATTAATTCCTCCATCATCAAAACTATCCCAATTATCCCAACCAGAATTGCTACCTGAATTTCCAATTTTACTTCCACTCAACGGAGGTCTGCTACTGCTGCTATTAGAACCTTTTACAGCTTCCTTCACAACAGGTGGATCCTGCCAAGGTTTTCCCTCAGCGAGATTTTGAATCCTATCACGGTAAACAGAAGCAGATTTGGTATTGTATTTGGTAACAATGTCAGTTTCTTTTGAGATTCCATATTGGCTCATGAATTTGTTCAACTTCTCATTGCCTCCCAGCTCCATTTTTCGAAGCTGGATCTCGGACCACGAATCCATGGTAACGGATCGGACGAATGAAATATGCACACCGAGCCCACGGTGCTTGCCGGAGCATTCCAAACACATGAAAACTCCATAGGAAACAGAGGCCCATTGTGGATTCTTCTGAGAACAATCAACACAGACCTTGTTACCGGTCTGGGCTTGGAGATCTCGGAGACGACGTGATGCCGCCATTGTATCGGTTCGGACGACCGGGATCCGATTGGGGATTCTGGTTCAATGGCCGGATCTGTGAAATGATCGGAAAATGCAAAATTAAGGTAAAGAGAAACAGAACATGGCCAACCGAGGCAAAAAAAGAACGAGACGAGTAACGGCTGGTTTATAAATAAGGCTGAAAAACTCAGAGAACAAAAAGAAAAAAATATATTATGTATTCTACTTTACATCAGCTATTTTGGGAATCTATGTGCGGCTTAGTTTTGTGGGGCGTATCTGCTCGATTGTAGGGTGTTTTTTATATTTGAAAAAGAGTCAAAAATAACTTTTAATTTTGTAGATCTCACGATATTATCATATCATATATCTTATATCATCAAATATATATAAGAGAGAGTGTTACTTTACTAGGAAATTAATAATCTTGCTTCACGTTAGCCAGGTGCAACAAAGGGCATTCTTGCCTATTTCCCCTCCCGCATCCTTCATCAATGCCATTCTTGCCATTTTCTTCTCCGTATTCCTCATATTGCTCCGCCTCTTTCCTTCATCACGTCATATTGTTCCACCTCTGTCCTTCGTCACGTGAATTGCTCCACACGTTCTTCCCTCGCCTTCCACCTTACTGCTTTCAGTTGCTAGTTTTCATCTGCTTCTGCATCTACAAATATAATAAGTGTCGTCTAACTTGCGTCGGATCAGAGGGACCAACGACCTCGTGCTACAGGCTGCCGCTGTTCGTGAGGTCAACAAATGTGTGTTTTCTTTCCCCTTTCTTAGATCTCCAATTGCTAGAAATTAGTGGGAAGATCGATGGCTTGCAGTAATTGGTTCGCTATATCGTGTTTTCCGTGAAGATGCAAATATTGATTTTTGTGTTTGCCTTATGTTGTGGCCTGTGTTGTTTCATTGAAGCTTGATTAAATTTAAATTCAACCTTTGTTTTCTTAATTGTCGTCTCTATTTTTTGATAGTCACTGTTTGATACTTTTAATTTGAGGTATGCTATGTCGATATTCTGTTTTTTGAGCTAGAAGGATCAGAACTATATTTTTTCCCTTATTTTTTTTTCCCTGGCTTTATCAGAACTATATTTTTTCCCTTATTTTTTTTTCCCTGGCTTTCCTTTTGTTGAAGCTAAAGTTGATGAAGGAATAATATAATTCAATTCAGAGGCATCTTAGTGCAAACAGAAAACAATTAGAGGGCACTGTGGTGGCTAGAGATAGATCTTGTCCAACCTTTTCTAACAAAGAGGAACGTCCTAGCAGACAAAATAGTTGGCTTGTTATTAAATATGGTTGCATTCAGCTTCTACACTCATAACTTAGCTACAATATCCTAACAGATGAAATAGTTAGCTTGTTACTAGACAGGGCTACATTCAATTTCTAGACTCATAACTTAAACGGTGAGAGGGCATGCTTTAAATTTCATAGCAGAATTTACTAGTACCTGTTTTGTAAAAAAATGAACAAGCTCCAAAAATGACATGTAAAAAATCCGAATAGGATATTTGTATGTGCCCGTATTTTGGTCTTTGCTTGTGTTGATCACGTTACTTCCTCGAAAATGGATGCCGCTAAAACAAACGCGGGGGAAAGTGCTTATTGACCTGCTCTGCTTTTTGCGGTTTAAATTTAAATTAAAAAGCTAGAAAATCTTAGCTTCTTTCCACTTTGAGGTTCTTTCCTTTAATTTTGGTTTCAACTTTCTCTGATTGGCTATTATTTCGAATAACGATAATTGACTAACATAATAATGTCAAGTAAGTTGAGGTTAACTATACAAATTTTAATTTTTCATATTGTCCGTCAAAGGGCCTAATTTATCTTAGATATCTATTGAATTTTAGATATGTAAAAGATCATAATGCTTATTTGTCAGCACAGATTGGTCAAGAAAAATGTGATAAACATTTATAAGTCTCACAATTTTAAAAATCAATGAAAATATATTACTGTGAACGCTTTTGTTTCATCAAAAAAATTTGGATGATTTATATTTTGTATGTGAACACATTGAGCTTGGCCTTGCTGGATTGGGAGCGACACCTAATTGATAAACCACAGGTACTTTTTCGAACTTTGAGAAAAGACTTATTTATATCATCCGTTAGAAGTTTAACTTATTTATGTCATTATCATTTTAGAAAAAAACTCATCCATATCATTATTTTTTAACTATGATTTTGCAAAATCACTTAAACACTTTTAAATTAGAGTTTTAAATCAAATGTAGTTTTTTTTGTCATTCTTCTTCAAGGACATCAAGATCACATGAAGAACGTCAAGAACTCCCAAATTTTCAATTTCTTCAAATATTCAGGAAATCACCCCAAACTTCAAGAGTAGCGTTCTTCCGAACTAGATACCAAAACTAAATTATTTTTAAGTTCGAATTCAACCTAACTCAACATTGCGGCGCCATCCGATGCATAAAGAAGTACAACCACAAATGGTTCGAAGAATAACGAAAATACTGGATAAGCATAATATTTGATCAAATTTGTATGGCAAGGGATACATATACAGAATAATCAGAATGTATACTTTGCCAATGTTTCATATTAGAAAGGATCAAAGTTCTGTTCAAAAAGATAAAAAATAATAAAAAGGACCAAAGAAAATGTCTAGGGGAGGATAAAAGTAATTATTTATTGAAAGTTAAGGGAATTTTGACCGTTTTGTCTTTTCTATAAGTCTAATTTTAATGTTTGACTAGTTCGATAATTTCTATGTAAATCATGTGATAAATTCTCTAATTAGCATTATTGAACCTCGAAATTTTTGAAGTACATGAATAATACTATCTCCGTCCCATATTATATGAGCATCTTTCTATAAATATTTGTCCCATATTATATGAGCATTTACTAAGTTAGAATAGAATTAATTATTTTTTTCTCATTTTACCCCACCATTAATTAGTGTATTAATAATTTTTTCTAACTTAATTTAATATACATTATTATAAATAAAGGGAAAATGATCAAATTCACCAATACATTAATGATTTCTTAATAACTATGTAAAATGCAAAGTAGTCTTATAATATGGGTAGAGGGAGTAGGAATATGTGAAGATTATTTGAACATTTCCTGGGAAGATATATTGTCAAAATTTATTCTCTCACTTGTTATTAGTGTTCTTGTCTTAGTTCGATGCTCTCAAAATTATTAAACATTTACTATCTTATTATTTGAAAGCAACTTTGTATATATCATGATATCAAACTTTTATGTAATAGATGAGACACTTGTTTGGATGGTAAGCAATATTTGAGTCACTAAGAGACCAAAAAATATTGAAGCTCCTAGGAGGTCAAAAAAAAATTGAAAAGTTTTACGTGACAAAATTAGTTTATTTTTAGGTGGAGCGAGGGTTGCAAGAAGGTTCATTTGAATGTTCTTCGCCGAAAAATTACAATGCATGTACGAGATCGACTTTATTTTTGGGTATATATACTATATAGTATATGTTGATGTCATTAAACATAATCATAGTTGGGCAGAACGGAATACTTGGGCATAATAGTTATTACTTAAGTTCACTGATAGTGAGAAAATCTAGTGATTTGAGTATAAGTTGATGGTCGAAAGGCAAAGCCTGTCGACAGCGCCATCAGTATTAGTGCACTTGAGTCTGCTAGACTTTCCTCTGTAAAAGAAGTGAGCCTAATAAAACAGCAATGCCTGTTATGGTTGAGAACTCTTGTGGCTGCCTTCTTGGAGGACCACGATCTCTTTCAGCTCTGTGTGTGTTCCTGGAGGATTCTGCAACATTACTTATGATTCCATTGCATCGCGGAGTCTAATATATCTGCTACAAAGATGACATAATTCTGTCCGGTTCCGACATTCTTCCTGATGCTCGAATAAGTCAATTGCAGGCAAAGGAAACTCGCATGTCACAATCCTTTTTGGGCAATTTTCACCTCTATGAACAGCCAAAATCTCACGATCCATTGTCTCGCTACACAAAGAATAGGCAACCGGAGCATGAGTGCTCAAGAAATGTTCCTCTGCAAATTTTTTTGGAACTATATCCTCACAGATTTTACATTTTTCAAGATTCCGGGAGCAGTGAGCAAAATGAAGGTCGATATTGGCTGAAGGAATTGCTCTGTCACAGTGACTGCAGATGCTTGTGGTTTGATCAGAAGCTACAGCCATTACTCCGCCCCAAATAGATCCACTGAAATCTCTCCCTTTGCATTAAAATCTAAGATTCTGAGAATTGGAGTAATTGAAAAGGATCACTACAATGATCTGAGAATTGTATTGGATTGAAGAGAGAGAGACTGTTGATGTCTTAGCTTTTGAAAAGTACACACACAATGGTTTTGGTTAGGACATTACCATTATACTAACAAATAATAAGAAATATAGACATCTTTATTTAATTACAAGGATGACCAACACACAAACATGAAAGTTGCTTATGGGTTTCTATGAAACCAAAGTACACTAGAACAAGATTGACCATCACTACCCATGTTCCTCATCTTAAGCAGCACATGAACCACCATCCCACACAAAAAGCCCAATGCTGCACTAGAGCCAACAAGTGAAACTGATGTGCAAACAAGTACCACAAATGCCTCTTCCTTAGTGTTCATATCTCTTGAACACATAGCCAATTCAATCCCAGCAAACAACAGAAGAACTCCCAATACCCCAACAGGAAATTGTGTCAAAACTTTCACCATTGAACTCCCTAAAACCAATCCCAAAACCAACTTAGCCACACCAAGAAGTGCCACACAACCACCACTCCTACCACCAAACTTGTATTGCCCTGCTAGCCCACCAGCACCATGACAACATGGCATTGCACCAAACCAACACCCTATTAGGTTCATCAATCCCACCGTCACCGACACCGAGGTAGCTGTAATTTCCCTCTCAGGAAACAAATCTGTTGACAATTTACACACTGCAATCACAGAGTTTAGTACAGATAAAGGGAGTTGAGGTATAGTACCCTTAATAAACCCCTGCTTCCAAGCATGTTTTGATATACTCACAACTTCAATACTTGATGGACCAAATTTAAACCCTTTCACAGCATTAGGCCCTCTTATAATAGCCAAAACAACACCTAACAAAAATATAAGAAAAGCTGAAGGAAGTGAAAAAATTATTTTTTTTACCCTTTCAAAAGAACCTGTTCCTCTACTTTCTTGATCCTCAACGTGATCTTCACCAGCCCCATTTACAATCACAATAAAAACAGCACAAATTAAAGCCAACAACAATCCATCTAACCCCACCCAATCCCTCTCCTTTCCAGATTTCGATTTCGCGAAATCCTGTACATTTTTAATGTACTTAACTGCTGTCATTGCAAATGACAACCCTTGTGCTAGCTGAATTCCCCTAACAACAGAAATTGGAATCAATCTATACACAATTTGCATCAATCCGGTGACACCCAAAACGAACAAGATCCCAGCGGTGCAAATTCCGGCAGCCATAACTTCCGGTATGCCGAATTCCGGGTTGCTTATAGCTACAGCTGCAATAGATTTCATTGGCTGAACAGGCATTGGTACACCATAGATAGCACCAGTGACAAAATTGTATACACCAGTGAAAATCAATGTTGTGCCAAGATTCAAGTGACTTGCTAGGGTTAAAGCCAGGACTATTGGGATATATGTGCCTAAATCACCCATTGCACCATTCAATTCAGCCCATTTTGATTTGAATACCAAATTGGATTTCAATTTCACCATGAAATTTGCCTTAGAGGCCTGAGAAGGAGGATTATTTTCTTGAATTGTGGACTCCATATTGATGAATTTGTTGATATGCTAAAACATGCACAGGAATGTGTATTTATATATGAGGGTAGTAATTGACTTGCAATAAAGAATCAAATAGGGATAACAGAATTTTGACACTTTCAAGTATATTACATAAATTTGGATTTAACAAGTACGCTCTATCAAGTGGTTGAGCACTATATCGAAGGTTTGAATCATGACTTACTTATAAGAATAAGTGAAAACACTATTAATTTTTATAAAATAGTAATTAGTCGAAAAAAAGATAAATTAATATGTTGGCTTAAAATAAGGGGCCGAACACCTCTACCTTCATCTTATAGGTTGAGACTTGACATGGAGTATAAGAAAATAATTAATTTTGTGGTCCTAAATTAAAATTATGTCAAATATACTAAAATACATTTTAACTTTGTAACCTTTAACATGACATGTGAAACGCTAAAATTAAAATGTTATTCAAAAATGAAAGGAATTATTCTTTTTTAACCATACAAAAAAAAAGAGGTTTTTTTTTTTTGAAAAAGGGAGAATTTTTTTTTTCCAAAATTATTGAATGAGTTTCTTTTTAATTATTTTTAGTTTTAGGAATGGTTTGAAAATAAGCAAAAGTAATATTAACAGGTGAGAAATTATCTTTTAATTAATGTCATCATAAGTGGTGTGTCACACTTCAAATCAAATTGGCTTTCAACTTCACCATGAAATTTGCCATAAATTTTCTTGAGAATGAGAATTATTTTCTTGAATTGTGGACTCCATATTAAAGAATTTGTTGATATGCAAGAACATGCACATGAATGTGTATGTACTCCCTCGGATATTGTATGGACATTTTTTATTTTATACGATTAGTAAGAAATTATTAATGCACTAGTGAATTTTATTATTTTATTCTTTTTATATCAATGTGTGTTAAATTAAATTAAAAAAAATTATTAATACGCTAATTAATGTTGAGGTAAAATGAAAAAAAAATTAATTTTATACTAATTTAATAAGTGTACATATAATATGAGACAAATATTTATATTATAATATGGAACGGAGATAGTAATATGTAATAAATGAAGAGGGTAGTAGTTGACTTGTAATAAAGAATCAAATAGGGATAATAGAATTTTTGTACGCTTTCAAGTTACATAAATTTGTTTTTAACAAGTAGATTGTATCAAGTGGGTGAGCACCTCTATCATCATTTATTACGTTGAAAATTTGAATTACGATTTACATGAAATAATAAATAAAATTATTATTGATTTTTATACGATTAGTCGATTTGATGGGAAAAAAGAAGATAAATTTGAATTTGACATGTTGGCTTGAATCAAGTGATCGAGCACTTCCACCTTCATCTTCCTGATGGGGCAGAGGGGAAAAAAAAAGATAAATTTGAATTTGAATTTTTGTGATATATTCTTTTCATTTCAAAACAAATAAATTGTTGGCACTTCTTTTATGGTCCAAAATAAATAAATTTTTCAAAATTCAAAGATGTATTAATTATTTTTTTCCAAAAATTATCCTTCTCTTATTGTTTTTAAAAAAAATTATTTTTAGGGCTTGGAAAGAAGCAAAAGGTAATATTGACAAGTGATAAATTATCTTTTAATTAATGTCTCAAAATTAACTTTCTTATTGTGTGTCACACTTCAAAATTTTATTTATCTTAGAATGGAGCAAGTTTAAATCATCATATTTAGTTTTATCCCTATCTAAAGAAGGCAGCGAGATGATTTTCGGTAGATATTCGACTCAAATAAAGCATATCAAACTCAAATACGAAAAGAAAATGCAGTAATAAAGACAAAAAATAAAGAAGAAAAACATTAACAAAGCGACAAATCAAACATACTTAAAATAAAGAAAACAACACGCAACAAAACTAAAGAATAAAATAGTTAAAAAAAAATTGACAACATTGAAATACTCACTAAACCTTCTGCTATGATTCCCCATCCCCACACTTTCCTGTCAGAGGTTACTATCACGATAAGCTGTAAACGTGTCACATCATATTTCGTAAGTATTATAATCAAAATTTACTAATAATTAAGGGAACAAAATTGTCATTAGTCCTATTAAATAAGTAATTACATTGGAAGTAAGCTAATTAATGTCAACTTAGAGCATAAAATGTCCCATCAAAGTGATGAAGGGCCATTATAAGATCCCAAATGAATTAGAAGAATTAATGAGAGGTTGTCATAGAACAAAATATATTTGCCTCTGAATGTGGAGAAGGCATTATTCTTATAAGTATCAAAGCTAATTATTGGGAATTTTCTTTGATAGCAAAGTTTTATGCAACAAAAAAGAACGGCTAATTTTTGCTAGAAATGTGATAAGATATGGTATAGATTCATGAGTTAAAAAAATTTATTCAACAAATTAGTTACATTTTTTAATTAAAATAATAATAAATAAGTCTAATGGAAATGATAAAAACAACAATATACCCAGTGAAATCTCACAAATTATTTGCATCGTAAACACATATAATGTAGAGTCAATTCCTGAAATGGTTATTCAACATGTAAAGTGATTTTTGAATTTCTTTTGGACAATATAATCACTAAACTATGCTCCTATTTGTATAGCGAATTATATAAACGTATACAAACGTCGCACAAATCATATAAATATTGTTATAACTATAGTTACGAGATATAATTACACAAACTATAACTATGGAATATAATTAAGATACTTTTAAGTGGCTATATTTTGAAAGTTCACACTGTCATATTTTTAGAATTCATTTTTAGACACAATATCTCCTATCCGATATTCCTATTATATAAAACTATTTGACCCATTTTTAACTTTTTTAGCGGATGAGATGAAATTTTATAATCTCTTTGTCCCTTTTTAATTGTTATGATGAAATTTTATATAACTTTTAAGAAAAAATTAACTAAAGTTATTGTTTGAAAAATATATTTCTTATTAGTAATTTTTATCTATGTACGTGCCTTTTAATTTTAGAATAATTAATAAAGCTAAAAAAATAATTAATTTGCTTTTAATTATTTAAATTGATAACTATTTTAAAATAAATATTTTAATATATATGACAATTAAAAAAGAACGAAAAAAGTATTACCCAAACAATTTCCAGTTATTTAAGCTAGCACAATTAGCGGAAAAAAATAATCAAACAAAAATAATGGAGTAATCCATAGACAATAATGTGAAGGAAAGAGAGTACATTTGCAGCCAAAAAACTTTCTTTAGTTCAAACTTATCAAAACTCAAAAACTTATCGTAGGTCTTTCGGCACTCGTCGAGCATTATAACCAGGATCGTCTCGATCATAAGATTACTAAAGCAATCGCTTGGAGTCTTAAATTTTTTAGGGCCCCTAAAATTTTCTTAAAATCTACAGGTCATTTATTGATAAATTTGAAAAAAAAAAAATTGGGTAAAGAATAAATAGTAACTATTTACTTTATTTAATATGAACACTGTTGTAATAATTAAGAAATCAAATAGCATTTACTTAATTATATTCCCTCCGTCCAACTTTACTTGGCCCCTATTGACTTGACACAGAGATTAAGAAGTAGTAAATGATAGGGGTAATTTT
>JBCEWC010001829.1:0-38080 GCA_038996855.1 Solanum aculeatissimum | reverse complement strand
GGGTAAGAGAAATGCTCAATTATAACCTTAATCCTCAAAACTATCCTATCTAAGGTCAATATGTCCTCGATAAGATCAAGATACATCAAATCTTTTCTAATCACTTTCGTTTTGTAGTTCTTTGACCTGTCTCTATCTCTCTTGACACTTGTCACTGCCCATTGCTCACACCTCCTCATAGGGCCATCCACACTCTCGTCTTCACATGTCCAAATCATCACAATGTCACTTCCCTCATCTTGTCTAGCATATAGGTCATTCCTACTGTCTCTTGGATATCATCGTTCTCAATCTTGTCTCTCCTTCGCATATCACCTCAACATCCTCATATCTACGACTTTCATCTTCTGAATATGAGAGTTCGTAATTAGACAACACTCGTCACATACAACATAGTCGATCTATGATCATGAGAGAAATTATATCACCATAAATCAATAAATATTTGGGATACAACTCAAGCACTATATATATATACTAACTTATTTTCATATAACCTATTGGGAAGTCCCATGTGAAGAGTAAAGTTCGCTAACAAATGCAGTCGGATTCAAACTTGAACTCAAAATCTTTACTTAAGAATAAAAGAATATTTATCACTTCACCGCAACTTTTTACTATTTCCATTCTTAACAATACCTCCAAACTACATAGAAAAGAATGGAAAAAAATGAAAGAGGAATATGGAAAAAAATGAAAGAGGAATAAGTATAGATATAATATAACAAAAAGCATAATATTTTCTTTTCAGTAGAAAAAAAATAACTAAAATAATTTTAAAAAATTACTGGTCCACATGTCATACTGCTTTCATAGCTCAGTTGGTTAGAGCACCCGTTTAGTAAGCGGGAGGTCTTGAGTTCGACTCTCAATGAAAGCAACGTAATCTTTTGGGCCAGATTGATTCCCATTTTGGGCCTAAGAACCAACTAAGCCCAGCTTATTCTGGGTTTGGGCCTTACCAATTACCTCATATAACAAAAGGAAAAATTATGCGGATAAGCAAATATATACTAGTTAATTAGCTAACTGTTACAAGTTGAATTAATTACGGCTTGCGATAAACACCTAGCTATAATTACAGTTTGAGTGTTGTATATTCGCGCGATTATACAAAAGTTTTACGTGAATCAAACGAATTATACAGTTAATTATACAAATATTATATATGAATTGTAAATGCTGTACAAAAATTAAAACTGTATAGCAGATTATATAAATATATACCAATGTTGAGAGTCACATCATAGAACTATTTGTTAGGGTATGATAATAATTCTTTAGATCATTAAAAGTGCCCATATGGGTTGGATCTCCATTTATGTTGTCCTCATATAAGGAATTGTCATTTTCACAAAAGACACCACTATATATTGCCAAAAAAATGATAAAAATAATTATGATATAAATTTATAAAAAAAATAAAAATAAAATTTATCTAGCAAAATTAATGTGCCAAAAATATCTATTACTAAAGGTCAAATTGGATCACGAGATGCATCTATACTGATTAATTAAGACTTTTAGCGTATAATTTATTTTTAATACAAAATAACAACAACAATAATATACCCAGTGGAGTATGATTTTTTTTAATGTATTTGATAAATAAGTATAAAAATAATTAGCATATAAAATTGTAAATGAATAAGTATAAAATTAGCCTAGCGAGATCAAGGTGAAAAATATCTATTAATAAAGGTCAAACTAGATTACGAGATACATCTGTACTGAATAACTATGACTTTAATTAAAATTATAAGCTAATTGAAAATTAGCTTATAGTGATTCTTTAATGTATTTTATAAACAAGTATAAAAATAATCATGATATCAATTTATAAAAAAAATAAAAATAAAATTTATCTAGCAAAATCAATTGCGAGAAATACCTTTTACGAGAGGTCAAATTGGATCACGAGATGCATCTGTACTGAATAATTAAGATCTTTGATTAAATCAATAAAGAAATCAAATTAGTTTATAATTTATTTTTAATGTATTTGATAAATAAGTACAAAAATAATTACCATATAAAATTGTAAATGAATAAGAATAAAATTAACCTAGCGAAATCAATGTGAAAAATATTTATCGCTAAAGGTCAAATTGGATTACGAGATGCATTTGTACTGAATAATTATGACTTTAATTAAAATTATAAATCAATTAAAAAAATAGCTTATAGCGATTTGTTAATATGTTTAATAAACAAGTATAAAAACAATCATATCGAAATATATAAATCTGTATCATGTTCTTTGATGATTATCGACTATTTTTAATTAGTTAACTTAAATAAAATTTTAATAAAATAATTAGATGAGAATCTATACATATCCCAAAGTTGGAGAAAAGGGGCAACATAAATTAATTAAAAATTAGGATATTTAAGTGCTGATATTTTCTTGGATTAATTAATTAATTAATTAATTAAAGAATCTAAAACCAGTGAATAAATTAATTAAAGATCTGATTCCTTTTGTTAAATAAAAAAATAATTAATGCAGAATGACTGGGATTGGATAGTGAAGAATACTTTATAAATATAGAATAAATAAATAAATAAATAAATAAATATATTATCCACTTGAAGAATTTACTTTACATTTATTTTATAGGAGGTTTATTATAATTAATTATTATTATAAGTGAAACTTTACGATAATATTCTTGAATTTTATCGATAAAAATTAAAATTACAATGGTTATTATTTAATTACATGAGCTAAAATGTTATCATATGTGAATTAATTGTCAATAATATATTGTCATTCTTTAACTCCTCGAAGCAGGGGCAAAGCTATCACTTGATTAGGGGATTCTCATCAAAAAATTATAATATTTATAAATAGTTAAAATAATTTTTTATGTATATATAATAGTCGAACTCTTTTCGACTAGTTCTTATGTTTGTTTCTTCAAATTTTGAATCTCTTTAGTAAACTTGACTCTGCTACTGCCTTGAAGCAAGTTGTAGAAGGGCAAAAAACATTCATTTGAATTCTTTTTATTTTTTCAAAAAATCACAAAATATTCCGACACTCAAGGGAGATTATACATCAAGATACGGGTTCTATCGAATTCAATTATTTTTCGGATCAAATATAGTACTTGTCTTACAATGTTTATTTAATTTATATAAATTATTTATTTAAAATAATTAAAATTTTAAATTTATAAACTTTAAATTCTGATTCTATTTGAATCATATAATTCATTTATATATATATATACATGAAAGTCTGATCACCCTTTGAGGTGACCTAGTTGTTTGGGCTTGGAATTTTCATGTTAGAAGTCTCAAGTTCGAAACTCCTTACCAACAAAAGTAGGAGATTTGACTTCTGAATCGATCTCATCACACCAAACTTGCCTAGTACAAATTTATCTCTTAGGAGTGAAGGATAACGACGAGTTCCCTTTGTCGTAAAAAAATACATGAAAGTACGATTGTGACATTCTAAAATGAAAAACGTGGTCACTATAAAAATATATATATATGAATGATGGGTTATACTTTACAGGACATATTACTTTTTGGCAAATAACTTTTGCCCATAAAAATTGATTGGCATTATTTCAAGTGGATGACAGCCTTTCTAGTGGCCGGTGGGTGCATACGATAAAAATTATTGAGCTCACATGAATAATAATAACAATATACTCAGTATAATTTTATAAATTGGATTTGGAGGAGGGTAAAATGTACGCAGATTTTATCACTACCTCATAGAGATACAAAGACAAATCGAATTGAAATCGATTACTCGAAACAAAAAAAATTTATTGGTTTATCGATAATAGGTTATTGTTTGGCAGTTTCGATAACAGTTTAAATTTTCATTATTATTGGGTTATTAATTCTTAACGATTTTAGGTTTTTTTTTAATGGATTAACCGATAAGCCGATAGTAAATTAAATGATTATATTTGTACCATTAGGTATATAAAGTCCTTGACAATTTCATGCTTTTATTTTTAACCATCTCGAACTCTCAGTTATTCTACAATGTGATAGTGTTTGGATTTGAGCAAAATGCAATATGTCAACTCATGTGTATGGTTCATTTGGTTTGTTATTTTATCAAATCGATAATGATCAATATCCGATAAATCAATAATCGATAAACTGATATCTTAATGGTTCTATAAAAGTTTGGCATATATGCAAATTGAAAATCGATAAGTCGAACCGATAAATTTCAATACCAAACCGAGCCAATCGATATGCAACCCTAATTCTTACTATTAACTCATAGATTCTTACTATCAACTCATAAAAAGATAGAATGAAATTTGAATTACTGATTTTACTTGTAAAAATACACACAATAATGATTAATCGTACCATAAAATACTTTGAATTTCATTGCTGACACATAATTCGAAGTAGTCTAGTAAAATGATGATATATATTGCTATATATGGTCTAGAAAAAAGATAGCATAAGATCACGTGAACTCATATTTTTAATTTATGTATATATAGTATAACTTTTTAACAAAGAATGTTCTACTGAGCACCGTTCATTATACATCTTACCTCAAGGTGAAAACATACTTTGCCACCTATGATGTACCTGTTTGGCATATGTTTTTTGTGGGGATAAATTGAAAGTAACTAGCTGCCAAACACAACAAAAATTAAATGTGTTTTGTACAAATTATTTTTGTATAAAATAACACATAAATTACATTCATTGAATCCATTTTATATGTATTTTATGTAAATCACACTTATCTAGTACGTTTTATGCATAAAATTCAACAATAAACTATGATGAAGCAGGCCGCGGACCTGTTGCGTACTCTTCTGGTTGTGCGATTTTGCTCCGAAAAAGTTATCTTTTGATCCGATTGACCTAAAATTCAACTGAGACCATTTTCACACAAATTTTCGCCCTGATTGATATTTCGACCTCAGGTTTACCAAAAAAGTTTGGAATGATGTGTTATTTGAGCAATATTTTGTCTAGGGGTACTTTGATAATTTTCAGGGTGCAACATACTCTTCAGCTTATGTATACGTAATATAATTTTTTAGCAAAGAATGTTCCACTAGTCACTGTTCATTCTACATATTTTTGCGAGAAAAGTATTAAAAACACTCCTACACTTGGTAGGAATTATTGATTTCATCCCCGAACTATTAATAATGTTAACAATACCTCTCTACTTAACTATCTGAACTTAAATACACCCTTGATCTTGTAATAGGAGTGAAATACACCCCTAAATTCTTGTCAAGTTAAGAAGTATTTTTAACACTTGTGATAGTTTGTGGGTGTATTTTAGTTTGATTAGTCAAGTGAAAAGTGTTTTTAAGACTGTCAATAGTTCGGAGATGAAACTAATAACTCACTTCAAGTTCAGAGATATTTTTAATACTTTTTTATCTTTTTGCCATTCATTCACTTTATTCATCTTACCTCAAGGTGAAAACATACTTTGCCACCTATGATGTACCTGTTTGGCATATGTTTTTTGTGGGGATAAATTGAAAGTAACTAGCTGCCAAACACAACAAAATTAAATTTGTGGAAACACAAGTTCCCCACCACAAAAAGAAGATAAAATTCTTCATGATATAATTGGTTTCACCTGTCAAATGATAGGGGGTAGATTGAATGTCACTTAGTTTTTGGAGATGATTAGATTATTGTACTATCCCTATTTGAATGAACAAAAATCATGTAGTGTATATCATGGGCGAAATCAATGATGGAGTCAAAATTTTTATTAATAATATCAAAATATAACAAAAGTAAATGCGTGATAAAATCAAAGAGTGTCAATACGTAATATTTATATATATTAAAAATATTTTATTTGAGTTGAGGGTCTTTTGAAAACAGTCTCTTTATCTCTATGAGGTAATGATAAGGTCTGCGTACATTTTACCCTTCCCAAACTCCACTTGTAGAATTTCACTGAATATGTTGTTATTGTTGTTTATACAATATTATTTTCTGATGAAGGGGTGTTCAACAACATGTGGCTCCACCACTGCTTTAGGTGACGAACGTGTTAGATGTGTGTCTAGATGAAAATTTGAACGTTCTATATTAAATTTGGAAAATCGTTAGGTATGAATATGTTAAATACTTGTGACTCGATTGGTGAAATAGTATCTCTCCCCCAAAAAGATTTCTTTTTTACCGATGCACAAAGAAAATGTTTTGTTGTGAATGAACAAGATATTGAGAAATTGTCCATATGTAAAATCCAAATTATTGATACGGGCATTTTCCACATAAAAGGGGAATCTTGTGTTCCAATAGAAGCAGAAGTGATGTGGATTATTCAAGAATCAAAGTTGATTTGCTTTATAAAAAGAAGATATCAATGAACTTCTATGAAAATGGTTTCATAAAAAAAATAAAAGTTTCTCTTATCTCGCGTGATAAAGCAAAGAGAAAAGAAAGATAAAGAATAGAAAAAAGATAGAATTGAACAACGGTACAAACATCAACTCTGCTATTGTGTAGTACTAGTAAAGAGTATTGTTTGGTTTGACTTTTCTATAGCAAATAAATATAGCTTCTAGTTGGACTAAGAGACGAATTCAAGATTTCAACTTTACAAATTTATTTCGAATTTGACCTATAATATATTTAAAATATTAGATAGTCGCGTAATTAGAATTGTTTTAAAGTAGCGAAATTATTTGTTACGTAAGATTTGATCCGCACGAAAGGTATAATAATGATTTAAATGTACTTAAATATAACTTAAAAAGTGAAAACTAAGTTTGGAAAACATATTATAATTTTTTTTTCAAACTTAAAATATAAATTTAAATTTTTCAGCAAATCACCAATTTTAAATAAAACAAACAATTATTCTATTAATTAAAAAAAATATTTTTTATGGCCAAACAAATCTTTAAAGTTTGATGAATACTTTAATGTGACTTATGCTAAAACAATATTTAAATGTACCCTTTTAAATAATTGTATATGGCACACTCTCCCAATATATACAATATGGTTTCTCCATAACATTTACCTCTCTAATAATATTTTGCTTTTAACTTATTCTTTTTTTTTAAGACTATTTTAAAGGAAGGTTTACATAAATCACACAATATAAAAAGTTAATTATCAATTTTTTCTAACTTTTTTTCAATTTACAAGAATTCTTTTAAAAACATGTCAATCTGAATATATTAATTCAATTCCGGATATAAAATTAGGATTTTAAAGTATCAACATGTAGCATTTAAAGCATGATACGTCAAACATAAAGATAATTCAAGAATCAGGATTAATGTATTCGGATTACTGAATTAATGTATTCGGATGAAAAGAAGGAATATTTGGGAATGGATGTGAATAATAAAAAATATGATAAATAAATGAATGTAATTAGGTAATTATTCTTTATTTTTAAGACATTCACACGATGTTCATATTATATAGTTTATTTTAAGATAGATAATTCAAAAATCAGAATTAATTTATTCAGACTACTGAATTGATGTATTTAGATGGAAAGAAAGAATATTTGGAAATGAATGTGAATAATGAAAAATATCATAAATAAATGAGTGTAATTAGGTAATGATTCTTTTTTTTAAGACATTCACACGATGTTCATATTATATAGTTTATTTTAACGATTAAAAAATATCTGAACAAACGATGTAATTATAAAAAAAAAATCACACTAAATTATTTTCGAAAAATTATTGCATCATGATGGCCCATCAATCCACATGGCTTCCAAAGTTAGGTTTCACAAGTCTCTATCACAAAAGAAGCACTATAAAAGGTAAATATCAATGAACCAATTGCATAATCTAATCTTTTTCCCAATTTCAATTTATTATTCTTATTCTATTTTCCACTAAAACATATCCCTTTTTTTATTTTTTTCATACTCACTTTTGACCCATGCAACTATACTCAATTGTTAATCCAAAAAGGTCACCATCTATCACATTATTCTTGGTAAAAGAATGATTAATTACTTAAAACATTCATTATGTTCCTTAATTAGTCTATCCACAAAGAATCCAATATTTCAATGGATTCAAAATTAGAATAATTATCCAATGGGTGGTTGAGGTGACTAATATTTTTTTTTCTTTTTGACAAAAATTAAGCATTCAACTATTGGGAATCTTAATAGTTCAGTAGGTTGACTACCTGAACTCCTACTTTGTTGGTGAAGGTTCGATTCTCACATTATAATCTCCCTCTCCATTTTTTCTTTCCTTACCCCCAATTAAAAAAAAGCAGCAACAACAACAACGAGTCTGAAGAGATGTAATCAGACCTTATCATTACCTTATAGAGATAGAGAGAGACTGTTTTCGGAAAACCCTGATCTAAAATCTAAAGTTATAAGACATTAAAATAATTATTTGATGTACGAAATATTTTATATTTATGTAGGATTTTAAAAAGGATTTGATATATGTAATCTCTTTTGATGCATATTTTCGCGATTCAAATTTGTAACTCGTAAATCATACAAAAATAATTTTATTATTGCTTTGAGACATTCCTTTTAAGTTTTGTTAAAATTATAATAAACTACAAGATAATTTGCTAATATTCCCATGTAGATTTTGAAATTAAATTTAATCCATATTTGATTGAAAATATTAACTAAAATCAATATTATTTTTATACCAAATTTTGATATAGTTTATCCCATATGATAAATAAAGTTTAAATTCTAGTTTTAATTTCCATTTTGGAACAAATAATCATTAAGTACATGAAAAAAATTACTCTTTAAAATAAACGACGAGGCAAGAGAAGAAAAATGGAAGATTAGATTACAAGAATCGAAAGTATTTTTACTATAACCACCACATCAACCCTCCTTAACTCAACCATAATTATAAATAGAAAAGAAAACTAGATAGGATCAGATTACGAGGAAGGTATCTTATCCAAAAGGTAAAAATCTAAATAGACAATCATTCAAATTACTAAAATAGAATGAAAAGTTAAAATAATTTCTTTTTTTTTTACGATGATCGCCACATCAATACCCCTTAACTCAACCATAATTATTAATAGAAAAAAAAACCCAGTCAGAATCAGATTATGAGCAACCTACCTTATCAACAAGGTCAAAATTCAGATACCCAATCATTCGAACCACTAAAATATAACAAAAAAATAAAATAAAAAATATTTTTACGATGATTGCCACGTCAACACTCTTTAACTCAATCAGAATTATTAATAGAAAAAGAAAATCAGACAGGATCAGATTACGAGAAATCTATCTTATCAACAAGGTCAAAGTTCAAATACCCAATCATTCGAACTACTAAAATATAACGAAAGAACAAAATAAAAATGTTTTTATGATGATCGTCACGTCAACGCCCCTTAACTCAACCATGGTTACTTTATCAAAACCCTAACCCAACCCCCAACCCTCAACCCCCCTATATATACTCCCACCTCTGCACCATTTGTCCTCTCCTTCTCTTTTCTCTCCAATTTTTCTCAAATGCACAAAATAGTGACAACACATAACACCATAACGTATGCATAATTTGCCTCGATCATATCGAAAACCCTAGCTTAAAATCATCAATTCACAATCCAAATTTAGGGTTCTAAATCGGTGTAAATGTGATGTTTTTGTTGAATTGTTACATTGAATCGGTGTAAAATTTGAGTGATTTTTTTTGGTTTTGATTTGTGTTTTGTGTGTATCAATGGCGGAGAGAATGAGGAGATTTGGAGTAGGTTACGCTTTGGCACCGAAGAAACAAGCGAGTTTCATACAGGTATCGCTTGTTAACCTTGCGAAGGAACGAGGAATCGATCTCGTTAAGATCGATGTGGATAAGCCTTTGATTGAACAGGGACCGTTCGATTGTGTTCTTCATAAGCTGTATGGTGAGGATTGGAAGCGGCAATTGGAGGAGTATGCTTTGAAGTATCCTCATGTGTTGATTATTGATTCGCTTGAGGCGATTGAGCGGTTGCATAATCGGATTTCGATGCTTCAGGTGGCAACTGAGCTGGAAATCAAGTGTGAGACGACGTCGTTTGGGATACCTAAACAGACGGTTGTGTATGATGCAAAAATAGTGTCGGCGAGCTATCTGGAGAGTGAGGGATTGAAGTTTCCGGTGATTGCGAAACCGTTGGTGGCTGATGGAAGTGCGAAATCGCATAAGATGCTGTTAGTGTTTAATAAAGATGGGTTGAGTAAACTGAAACCGCCTATAGTTTTGCAGGAGTTTGTGAATCACGGGGCTGTGATTTTTAAGGTTTATGTGGTCGGTGATTATGTCAAGTGTGTGAAGAGGAAGTCGTTGCCCGATGTGATGGAGGAGAATTTAGGGAAATTAGAGAGTTATTTATCGTTTTCACAGGTTTCAAATCTGAACACTTGTGAAAAAAATGATGATAAATACTATAAGTTGATGAATTTGGATGATGCTGAATCGCCCCCATTGAGTTTTCTGACTGAGATAGCAAGAGGGCTCAGACGAGCTACGAAATTGTATCTGTTTAATTTTGATTTGATTAGGGATAACAGGGTTGGAAATAGATACCTTGTTATTGACATTAACTATTTCCCTGGGTATGCAAAAATGCCGAATTACGAGAGTGTGATGACAGACTTTTTCTGGGATGTGTTGACTAAGAATGACAAGGGTTTCGAGAGTTTGCAGAAGGGTAGTTGTGAAAAGGAGGTCAGGATGTTAGTTGGGAATAAAGGGTATGGTGACGACGAAGGGACATTACCAGTTTCACCTCTTAAGAGGGAAGAAAAGGAGAATACTATTCAGGTCTAAGAAGGGGCATTTGTGTGGCTTGCGGGGGTGGCCAAGGGTCAGACAGACGATTTGGTCAAGATATGGACTGTTTTGCAGGTGTTATTGGTAAAGCTGCAGGGATTTCCTCTAGGTAGGTAGTTAGTATAGAAGTGAATAAGTAGGTTCCTGAGATGTCCTTATGAAGGCACTAGATGCTGTTCTTTGTTGAAACATGTACATTCTATCTTTGCAGTCGAGATAGGTACTTGCAGATACTCTTTTTCTAGGGAAGTTTAGTTTTCTTAAAGGCAATTGTATTCCATTGGTAACACTATTTCAATATGTGCCTTTAACCACTTTAATCAATGAAATTTTCTGTATTCTCAATGAGTGTCATACTATATTTCCATCATTTTCTTCTATTTTGCAGTACAATATAATTGAATGTGTTTTGTGTATCCTAAATAGTGACCTCTTTCTGTTTATAGCAGATTTCACTTTCCTAAGAGGAATATAGCTCGGTGAATAATTTTTCCCCTTTGGTGTTTACATGAATGACTCTTTATTATACTGTCTCGTCATGGAAGTTTATGTGAATTATGTCAGCAAGACTGCAAGAATATTCCTTTTCTGGACCACAACCCAAACAAGGCTCTTCAGACCGAGATCATATTCTTTAGCTTTTGTAGCATAACAGTTAGTCCATATTAATTGTCAGATTCTTATGCTATATTTGGGGATGAGACACAACTTCAACTTGCCATGAGTGTTCATCGTTATTGATTTGTCAAGTTGAAGGTTAATCCCTCACTTGAGAATTAGATTCTCTGGTATTAAGGCTTGGCATGTGGCATTTATACCTTTTTACGTAATGTTTATTTGACTGGTTATCATTTACTTTCGTCATTGAATTTCTCTTTTATGCTAGGGTTACAGTGTTCTTCTTTTGTGCTAGGGCTACTGCTCATTTTGATAGTTAAGCACTTAAAGAGTTACAAATGTGAAGAAACAAAAAAGGACTCGTCACTGCCTTTTGTTTCCTGAGATTTGTGGCTCATGCTTTTGCCATAGGAGAACTATTTTTCAAAGATCCATCTAATCTAATTTGTTGGTCTGATTCTTGAACATGATGAAGATTGATTAGAGAGCACGAATGAAATAATACAAGGAGTTCGGTTCCCACTGTGTTTATCCTTGTACTGATGTCCTGCTGACAACTTGCTGAAAAGAGAACTTAACCTTCTTATGTTACTAATGATCTTTAAATGACTGCCAATCTTTTGTACTATTTACTTGTATGACTTTTTCATGTGGATGGACTCGTTGAGTTGCTATTGATCAATCAGAGCTATTTGGGGAAGCCATGGTTTCTGTTCTTACACAGTTCGCTTCGAATTTGTGGCTGTAGTAGTTCTCGTTTTCCCTTTAACTACTTAACCATTGTTGAATGTATGCTTGTCTTGTTCATCTCTCTACATCAATTCCTTGGAGAAATTAACGACTGACAAAAGGATGAACAGAAACATGTCCGTTGTAGTTGCACTTCACCAAATTTTAAAGAGTAGATGATCTTCTGTGGATCTGCTAGCCTTAGCATGATACACTCCTTTTCTCTGCTACTTTGCTTCTCTGGTGTATTTCTAATTTTTTCTTGTAAGAAAAAGAAAGAAAAGAAAAAAGCTTGACAAAAACCAGATCCTATGAATCTCTTTCGAATCACCTAATTTATGGGAGCATTTCACTTGTTATGGTTGGAGAAGGTATATCTTCCATTATCTTGTTCTTTCTCTTAAGTTTTTGTTGGTCCATGAGACCTTTTTTACAATGCATTTTAGAGTATATCATCATTTCTGTTTGGTAAAGGCTTCTTTCCATTTAGAGGACATGCATGTGTACAATAAGGAAAAGAAATGAGTTATGGCATGGGATTCTATTTATCGGATCAATTTGTCTCTTAGGGTTCTAACTACACTTAATATCTCTTATTGATGTATTCATTTTCAGGGAAGACGCTTGTTTTGACAAAACGTATCTCAGAAAGTAGTCCGCATTTATAATGCTGACTTATTATGCAAGTTTTAGTCCGAGTGAGTTGATGTTTCTGTATTTACTACTCCCCCCGTTTCATTTTATGTATATTAGTTTGACTAGACACGAAGTTTAAGAATGTAAACTATACTTTTCAATCTATCTTAAACTAAAGGTATGCATAACGTAGCAAAAATGCCCTTTGATCTTGTGTCTTAAAAATGCCATGTCATTCCTATGCTGAATCCATAAGTTAAAATGGAAGGAGTACATATTAGGCACAAGGACCTGAAGAAGTAGGTTTTGGATTATGAGTTAGCTTGACATTTTTGGGCGTCATATCTTTAATTTATGAACATTGTTCCACTTGACAATGCATCATTGCAAATAACATAAAGGCTTTGCCTTTTTTGTTTGCTACTCCATTTGTTAGATGGTAATGATAAATGTTTTCAGCTTGATATAGATTGCAGTTATATGACTCTGTTGATGAAATAACTTTCTTATTTAGTTGCTTATCTCTGCGATATTGAATTGGCACAACTTTTCTTGCATGATTTTGACATGAGAGCAAGATGGCATTTTAATGGAGTTGCATGGATTGAATTGGCAAAATCACTAGTGCTGGGAAACTGTGAAATGCAATACTATGAAAAAATCTAGCTTTATGAACAACCATGTCTATACTTTTAGCGGGTGTACTTATATCCAGTAAGATATTCTGCATGCTTGTATCTCACATGTCACATGAGCATCTTGGTTATGTACTCCTTTTAACTGCATCACTCTGATGCATTAAATCAGATATTTGGTCATTCAGGGTAAACTTATAATGCTCAGTGATGTTCTCTCCCCTTAAGATGGGGGTTATGATTTAAGGAGTTCAAATCTGAGCACCTTTACTATATTGTACTTAAAATGTGTTTAAGATATGCTCTTCAGTTTTAAGCATTGTACAGAAGATAAGATGCATGATGCTGCATTGATCCTATAGTAATATCTTCAAACTCATTCAATTCTGTAAATCCACTGCCCTATATTTGATTATTCTAACCTTACACTAGGACAGAAGTGTATCTCCACTTGCATTGGTTACTTCTCTGCAGTCTTGTGATGTTGCTTTATCTACAATTTATTGTGATTTCCTTTAGGTCATAAAATGTTTCTGCTCTTCCTGAGAGCCATCTAGGACAGGTAGAATACTTGGCCTTGAGGTCTGATACTGAATATTTTGTTTAACTTTTGAAGGGCATCTAACCAGATAACAGTTAGATGTATCCAAAAAGACTAGGAATTATGTCTATGTACCCAAAGTGTCTGATATAGCACATAGACATAATTTCTCAAAAAGAATGTGGACGATCAAATCAGACCCTTGTAAGCTAACCAAGGACCTACATTTCAACTGGTGAAAGTGTTTATTTTTGGGGTTGCTTGATGTACTGGATTTCACCACTTTCTATAATGTCAACTAACTGATTGTTGGCACCTGACGTTCCTGTTGTAAATGGCGTCATTCTTTCTGGTGTGGCATCTTTAGCATACTAGATAGCTTGGGTTTTGGCTCTGTAACTTGAGTAACTGTAGCCTTAGTAGAATTGGAAATGGCATTTTCAACACAACATAGGGCCTCTTGTGAAACTTGAAACAACGCCAGTGTTCACCCATGCTATGCACGAATATGCTTATCGTTGCTGCATTATTGTATTGTTGTTCTCATGCAGGTGTTTTGCTTGATTTTGGCTGCTAAATTTATGCAGACAGCCATAAGCATGAAGTTTTGATGAAAACATGAAGTGAGGTTTCAGCCACCGTATTTGGACATACCGGTGTAGCCGATGGTGCACAGCCCCATGCAAACTTCTTTCAGTTAATTATTGGAGCCAGATTTGGTCAGGTATTCTGCTCATGTCATCTTCTTGAGAACTTCAAGGATCTGCTGTAATTATTTGCACTGTGTGGAGTGTGTGTTATCTTGGGATCTGTGGTTGCGGGTTATAGATACTCAGTAAGAGATGCTGGTAAACTGATTCATGCATTAGTTTGTTGCTGGTTCCCTTCATATTTCTGTCTCTGTTTATGCTGCTGATCTTTCGGAAACAACTTCTCTACTTCCTAAGTTTGCGGTAAGGTTTGCATGCACACTATCCTTCCCAAATCCTATTTGTTGTGGGAGTACACCAGGTATGTTGTTGCATATACTGCTGGTGTTGTTCTGTGTCGGATAAAGGTAATGCGTACGCAGATCTTACCCCCTACATTGGGAGGGGAGGTAGAGAGGTTGTTTCCGATAGACTTGGTTCAAGAAAATAATAGGAGTGAAGTATAGGAAACAATAAATAGTAAAAAAAACCGAAGAAACAAGAAACTACTAGAGTAATACTACGATAATTAGTATGAAAAGATGAGCAAAATCACAATTCAATAATCCTTGTCCTCCATATAAATGTCAGGCCACAAAACCTTCAAATGTGTCTACAAATGTTTGTCATAACAGTTTGGCAGATCATTAGATGTAACATTATAAGATGAGTATTTTTTTCTTTTCAAACAGCTTGATATGCATTATTTGAGTCGAGGATTTTCCGAAAACAACCTTTTTACCTTCGTGAGATAGGGGTAAACTGGTAAGGGCTATGTGAATTCTATCCTTTCAGATCATGCCACCTGGAAGGAGATCTGATCTCCTTAATTTTTTTAATTAATAAATTAAGAGTGGTATATATTACACATAAATCGCACTCCATGAATGTCAATAGTATTTTTTATACTTACCTAGATTCATGGTAATTTTTACGCAATTTACTACTTAAGCTAAAACAGACACGTCAATCAGCAGCTGTCTGCTTAAGCAATTAGCTGGAGCAAGCATGTCGTCCAACAACTGCCTGCTTCAGCTGCTTCGTTAGCCTCTAAAAAATTTGAAGTTATCAAATATCATGATTAATAGTATTTTTTTTATACTTATCTAGATTCATGGTAATTTTTACGCAGTTTCCTAATTAAATAATACATGTTATTTCTTCTGTCCCCTTTTATGTGGCGTTGATAGATTAATTTTAATAATCTATTGATTTTTTTTAATTTTTTTAAAATTAAACAGCTGAAGCAGACACATCAATCGACATGTCGTCAACGTACACGAAAATTTTACTATAGAACCTTTAATTTGGAACTTATCAAATTGATTGAAAAAAAAAAAAGAAGTACCATATTATTTGGAACAAGCAAGTAATAGCTTTGGTTAGATTTGCTAATACTTAATTTACACAACATTTATATATAATTTGCTCAAATTTTTGTTGACTTTACCATTATTTTGTTCATAAATCGCACTATTTAAATGTAAATTTCTAAATATATATTCGTCGAGTATGATTCATGTGTAATATATATATCACTCTTAGTTTATTAATTAAAAAAAATATTCATTTACTAAAATAAAATTATTTAGTGTTCATTTATGAGAATATGGATTTATTGCTAATATTTTTCTTTTCCTTTTTTTGATTTGATAGTTTTGAGAAGGACACAAAGATGATCCAATAGAGGATAAGCACAAGAAATTGAACAAAATCATGATTGATTTAACCAAACTTTTACTTACTAATGACGCATTTTAAAATCGTGCGAGCCTCAGTTAGGACAGTATCACTAGCAAATTGAACTGTTACAGATGGTATTAGAGTCATTCGTGTATTAACTTTGTCGATGTGAGCTAGAGTTCGATTAACTGAGTTTAGATAAATCTCGGTGAGGACAGGCGAGACAATTTTCATTAATTTTGGAGGAAAATAAGGAGAAAAAAAGTGAAATAATAAAACCTTTCAAACGAAAAGGTCAAACAAACAATCATTATTGTATATAACCATTAAGTCCTTTCATTTTTTCTTATTTTAATTTTCACCCTCTAACTTTTTCATCTGGCTAACACTCTATTTACATTATTACTCTTTATAGACCCAAAAAAAAAAAAACTATCAAACACTGGCCTTTTTGGGAAGAAAGGCACAAGTATTTTTTAGTAATTGCAAGAACTAAAGTTGTATATTTTGTGTATATTAGGTATATAAGACTTAATATTCTATTACTAGTCCTCCCATTGGGGCTCTATGTGGAATTCCTTTTCTTCTCTTGGCTGTTTTGTAATTAACAGAAGTTGGAGGGGGCGTCGACGGAATAAAACTTTGGACCTTGTTGATGGTGGCTCTTCCATATCGACCGTGGTTGTTGCTGCTGAAAGAGTCATCGGAGTCTGATGCTACCGCCTTCAACCGTCTCTTCGTCGATAACTGACTCGGATTCTTGATAAAATTCTTTGAGGTGCCAATAACCTGAAAAAATCGAGTTGAAATCGACTATATGAATCACATGTAATAGTCAAGATTTGAGAGTCATTTCCAGTTAGGGTACAAAATAAATGCAAGAAAGGGTCATTGACTTTGGTTGCTCCCACTGTACTAAAAATAGATATGCAACAATACTCGTTCATTTTATGAAATTAAAAAATAATTTTACACTTATTTTCTGATTTACCTTTATCATTAATTATACTCATTTCCTTCGTAATTCTTGTACCTATTCAATTGTGGACGACTATTATCGGATAGAGAAAGTACTCTTTAAAAATGATGCCAAGTGCGTATCGGATCATTAAAATGATACAAAGAGTCATTTTTGGAGGATTTAATAACAATTTTGGAGAATCTGCGCAATTCTTTCAAAGGGTGATTTGACAAAATTACTTTTATTATTTCTCTGCTTCTTAATTCTTGTACCTATTCAATCTTGGAAAACTATTATCAGACAAAGAATGTACTCTTTAAAAATGATACCAGACGCATATCGATCATCAAAATGCTACAAACAGTCATTTTCGAAGGATTTAATAACAATTTTGAAGAGTCCGCGCAATTCCTAACAACTTTTGGAGCTTCCAATTAAGAAAAAAATAGTTGATTATTAATGCAAAAGTTTTCCTATCAATAGACCAATAAATGTGAGTGAAATTTCCACACATAATTTAATGTCAAACACACCACAAATGACCACTAAAACAAAAATATAACTTGAAGTCTACGCAATTCAAGATTCTTGACACTCTCAATTCAATGCTATTAAAAAGTCAAATAAATGCAACAAATTTGGTAAAGGGAAAAAAATCTCTCTAGAAGGGCATTGATGTTTTATGTTAATATGCACCGAATCTTTAAAAATATCGTTAGACTATGTTGTTCAGACTTTTTAAAAATATCAACGGGTGTGTGCTTCATATTTTTGGAGGACTTAACAACAATAATTTTGGAGAGTCTGAGCAACATAGTCGTTAGGTGTTTGTAGTAAAAAATGCCATTAAAAGTCAAATAAATGAAAGGAAAACAAAAGTCAATGAGTACATGGCGAATCCTCCAAAGGGTATTGTATTTTTTAAGAATTGACAATAATATTTTTGAAGAATTCGACTAGGTGTGTTACATCCTCCAAAAATGTTATTAAAAGTCAAATAAATAAAAGATAATTGGTCAAAGGAAAACAAAAGTCAATGAGTACGTAGCGGATGTTGCATTTTTTAGGAATTGACAATACTATTTTTGAAGAATTCGAGCAGATGTGTTGCAAGAAACTTTGGTCAAGGAAAAAAAAAGAATTTTTCTAGAAGAGCATTGTTGTTTTATGCAATAGTGCTCGAACTTTTCACCAATGTATGTTGAGTCCTCTAAAAACTATGCATTTTTGAATGATCTCACACAAGAGTAATATCATTTTTGAAGCGTTCAAACAATATCAAATATGTTCTTTTAGATGATCTGACATATATACGAAATCATTTCTGAAGAATTCAAACAACGTAAACTTGATGTACCTTGCAACCAAGAGAGCAAAATTTGAAGGAATCAAGAAGGCTTCTTTCACAAACTTGACATGTATTTGTGACACCTTTGCCTGGCTTAGGTTGTGGCCTTTCATTCAAAAAGACAACCTTAGCACTGTTGATAATGTATGTTTGGACTA
This sequence comes from Solanum aculeatissimum, assembly GCA_038996855.1. Classification (NCBI taxonomy): domain Eukaryota; kingdom Viridiplantae; phylum Streptophyta; class Magnoliopsida; order Solanales; family Solanaceae; genus Solanum; species Solanum aculeatissimum. The sequence goes on along the minus strand of JBCEWC010001829.1, from coordinate 19,298 downwards.
AAGAAATGTCCAAATACTTTTGAATCTCATTCACCCTTATCACATCATGGTATGATGACCTCCTTATCTGTCCAACCAAACAAAGAATAGAGCATCCAAAATCAATCATTTCATTCTTTCTTAAAGAGTCGTATTTAGTGTACTAAGTTCTCGCTATGAACAAAAAAAGTTATGTAGATATAAGATATTAAATTCAATCAAATTCCCTTTGTCAAAAAATTACACTATAGTATGTCAAAAAAATTCCTTGACAGAGGCAGATGAACCTAAAGTATTTTCGAGGAATTTTAGTAGTTCAGTTAGTTGGCTATCTGAATTCCCACCTTGTTGGTGAGGGTTCGGTTCCCCACATTGTAATCCCCTTCCCCTATACCAAATTTAATAATAATAAAAAAAACCTCGAGTATTTTTCATCGTAGATCATAAATTTTATGTGTCTCGAAACCTCAAATGGTATGTCTGAACTAGTAATTTTAGAAGGACAAAACAAAATCAATCCTAAAAGTCCAAAATGTCGAAACTCATAGAGACTAAATTCTGAATCCATCTCTTTTTCTTCCAAATCGAAGGAAGATTTCCCACACGACAGAATTTCTAACTCCGCCACTGTATAGAAACATTAGGTAACCATTGAAAAACCATAAAGAAACAATCACTAGTAATCAAAATAAGTCGCAATCACTAACACTTGCATTAGGATATATAGACTGTCTACATCACATCCCTTAATGTACGATGACCCTTTCTCAAACCCTACGTAAATATGAAATACTATATTATAATTTGACAAAAATACACGTACAAACCTGAATGGCAATATGGTCTTTGTGATTGGATAAACAAAGAGAACAAAGAGGTCCATTAACACAATCAAGGCAATACATATTGCATTCACTCTTATGAGAATCAATATGTAATTTGCATTGAACAAAAAATCTTTCTTTTAACAATGGCTTTAACCATGGTGGCCAATTATATTCTTCTTCATCAAGTCCTCCAACACCCTATACCAAAAAAAAAAAAGATTTAGGACATGTTTGGACATGAATTTTAACTTTCCTAATTGTGAAGTTATTTATTTTTTCACATTGTGATGATTTTCTAAAATTTGAATTTTTTTTTATAAAATTTTATTTTTTTCGAGTAAAATGCATATTCAAACGCAACTTAATTTTCAGATAATATTTTTAAATTTCAACTTAATAAAACTAATGTGTTTTTTTTTTCCTTCCAAAGTTTCAACTAAATCTATGTCCAAACTCCAAACATCTACTAAGTCAATGAATTGGGATTTTTGAAAATGAGTTTTTTCCAAATTTCCAAATTTGAAAAGAAGATAAAGTGAATTTTCTTTTTTCCACTCACAAAATTTCACCTTTTTAAAAAAAATAAATTAAATGCATGTTCAAAAACAAATTCAATTTTCATTAATCGAACTTCAATGCAGACACCAGACACTAAATATGGAAATTCAAAAAATAAAATAAAACACAACTTTGAACTTTTAAATACCATTTCTAAACTTCAACTTCAAAAACTCTTTTTTTTTTTTTTCAAAAAAAACAATCAATCAATTTTATGTCCAAATGCCTATGAAAATTGATGAATAAAGGAAAAAAGTCAAAAGGGATTTTATTGAAATTTACCATAATTCTTCTGTTCTTCTCTTCAATACTAAATTTGAAGCTCTGTTTTTTTTTTTCCTATTTTAGAGAGAGAGAAGGGTGTGTTTGGATTTTGGAATTTTAGGTAGTGAAGGTTGGAATGAGAGAGAGAGAGAAAATGGAGGGTACTTGTAGTGGAAGAGGGGGTGGGGGGTGGTGGAAAAAATATTCAATATATAATCTTTAAAAAAATAAAACAAGGAAAAGAGCTTGTTATAGAATAAAAATACTTTTTTGTATTTATATTTAGTTTTCTGCTAGGTGTTTGATATTTATATTATAGTGAGAGACGAACTAGAGGATTACGAGGGGTGGGGGTGGAGGCGGGGGTTAGAAAAATTATTCAATATATAATCTTTAAAAAAATAGGAAAAAAGTTTGTCATAGAATAAAAATACTTTTTTGTATTTTTATTTAGTTTTTCGCTAGGTGTTTGATATCTGTATTATAGTCAGAGACGAAATTAGAGAATTACTAGAGGTAAAAGATTACATGGTATGTATAATGTAGTTTATATTTTTTTTATGTGTATATATAAATTTTGAACCTCTTGAACAAAAAAGATTAAAGGTTGAGTTACTATTTGAGGAGGTTGAAAATTCACTTTCAGAATTGCTTTGTTGATCGATTTTGAACCCCGTAAACATAAGATTAGAGATTAACTTAGTATATTTTTAATTTTTTTAACTCTCTTTATAAAATACCTTGATCCATCATTGATTATACCTCGACTGAATTTGAATTTGAAATAATAAACTTTACCTTGTATTTAAACAAAAATGACTTTACTTGATCATATTCAAAACTAAATTAAATATTTTGCTTAAAGATAAAAAATGAGTCGAGATCTATCATAACAGTTACTCTATTTTACAAAAATAAAAATAAAAATTATGTATTTTTTATTCTGTCCATTCTTCTTTTATAAATTAAATTATATTAAAAATATTATTATTATTATTACTAATTAAAGACAAAAAGATATTTATCATTTCACCACAATTCTCGTTAACAAAAATAATAATTGAGATCTAGTGACATAGTTTATAACAATTTTTTTCAAGTGAGCTAGTAAAGAGACAATAAAGTGGTAATTTTGTCATAGTTTATAAACAATTTTTTTTTAATTATTATTATTATTATTATTATTATTTTGGTTGGGGGTTAGCCAATAAGACTAAATGTGTCTTAGAAAAAGAAAGTTGATAAAATTAGGTTAAAAGATGATATTTATTAATTCAATTAAATTGAATTTTCATCACCTAGAAGAACCTTCATCTTTTCTATTTGTTTTCCCTTTCATTTTCAAGGTTTTTAAAAAAAAAATATTTAAGATTTAATATAAATAAAATATTTTTTTATTGCGTAGAATTTATTAAAGAGAAAACCGACTCCATCTTTCCTTTCGATTTTCCTGTCATTATCAATGTGTGTTTCTTTAAAGTTTATTTGGTATTTGATGTTCGGTAATTATTATGTATTGATTCGGTTCAAATTTGTATCTAGAATTTATTATAGAGAGAACGAACTTCTATCATTCCATTCGATTTCCCTATCATTTTCAATGTGTTTATTATTGTTAGTTTATTAGGTATTTGATGTGCGGTATATATTGATTCGATACAAATTTGCATTTCGGATGTTTTAAAGAGAGAACAAACTTCCTTCTTCTTTTTTCGATTTTCTACTTCATTTCAATGTATTTTTTTCTTCTTTATTAATCTATTTAATCCAAATTCATAGCAAGTAAAATTCATTAAAAAGAAAAATATTTTTTTATTAAAATCTTGCATATTCTTACGATTTAATGATTAAATCTTTAATTAAGAATGAAGAAATTCTGGTCTAATGCGCTCCTTTTTCAATTGTTATACATTATCAATACTATACTTTTCCATTTAATTCCTTTTTTAAATAAAAAAATATTCTTTATTAGTTGTAATTCACAAAATAATCATGGCCTAATTTTATTTTATTTTTTAAAATATTATTTAAAATATTAATATTTGGGTGGAGGGATTTCAATAGTGAGTTGGCATATTATTCTCCATTTGCAAATTTGGTATCTTTTCTCCATTATTGACCATTGAGAAGTTGTTAAAGTGGAACAAATATTCTTTCCAATCTTTAATTAACCATTGTTTAAATTGGGAATATTTTTTTTAATTAATTACTTCATTTGTTTTATCCTTTTCTTTAAAAATCATATTTAGAGAAATATAAATATTAAAAATATAAATTATTAATGGACATTTTGTGATTCCACTTGTGGTAATGGTAACGTTTGCGTACATTTTGTCCTCTTCAGATCCACTTGTGAAATTTTACTGAATATGTTGTTATTTTATTATAATGAACATTTTGTTGGAATTCGAAAATATTTTTGACAAGCTAATTTTCGACGAATTTCATTAGAAATTTGCTAATTTTTTTTGGCAGTGAAAGTTAGTTATGCTCAATATGTAGTTAGCAACCTAATCAAACTTTGTTATGCTTGAGACAATTTTAGGTACCTAATTAATATGTTTACATCTAATATGGATAATTACAAAATGGACACTTATATTTTATAAATATTTACTTTTTATATTATAAGTTTGTTATGTTTGAAATTAAAAAATGATGCATCTAAACTCGCATATAGAATTCTCAACACACATAGTACTTTTGTGTGGTATAATTTATTTTTCATATGCACGCACGCACGTGAAGTTTTTGTTATAATATATGATATCATGACAATGAGATCTGAACTCAGAATTTTTGTTTAGTTTAATGAATTAAGGGTGATTGTGCCTTTCAACAAGTAAAAGAGTGAATCTTAGATTGAACGGATCATCAATTTCGAAGATTCAATCATATCTGGTTGATTCTTCAAAATCATCTATATATATTTCATTTAAGTTTGTTCATTATTTAATATTGATCCGATAAATTTGTATTTATAACGCGTGAGATTCATTTTAAAAAGAATGAACATGCATATTTCTTTTCAATTTCTTTTTCATTTTCAATGTATTTTTTTCTTTTTTAATAACTCTATAAACTATTACACTTGTACATATTCTTGTATCATTAAAGAGGATCGATTCTAAAAAAAAATGAGATTTGTAATAAATAATAATATACTAAAATTACATTTTTGAAGAGTAAAAGCAAAATAATATAAAAATTTTCATGTCAATAAATACATATCACAACATTTTGTCAAAACACTAATTTCCAATTATTTTCAAATAAATTTTCAAACACCAATCAATCCACAAGATAGAGGACCATTACCTAATATTACTTTTAGAATAATGTATTAAAATTTTAAAAAAAATTGTCACCACTAATTAAATGCAATTTTTCAAATCTTTATGTTTCTTTGTTGAGCAAAATTAATAACCACATATTTAATTTAATTTAATTTTTTTGGTTTTAAAAATTGTCCATTCAAATCAATTCTTTTGTTTAGGTTGTCATTGATTAAGAAAATACTATATTTCCTTTTCCATCTCAATACTTTGTGGTATATGACAGTTCAATCCACCTCATGAATTATTTTTTTAAAAATAAATATCAATTATTGGTGCAATTTGCTTATTTAATTAGCATGGAAAAATAATTGGCAATTCTTAATTAGAGATATTAAATCTTAATAGCATTTTGGTCCCTCGATTAATAGTAAATTATGATTTTAGTCTATCAGATATTTGGTTATGCACAAAGAAAGCGATAGAAATGCATTCGATTACTTTTCCTCCACACTTAAGAGGGAAAGGTCAATTGAATTCTTGATGGATCCAAAATGAATTTTTGCAATTTTTCCTTGAATTATCATTTTGAGATCGTCAAACATATATGAGGTTAAACCTATAATTATGATTTTAGTCCATGTGATATTTCTGACATCTGTCGAAGCTAGCCTGTGGTAAGAGTTGGGCAGAGATAGCCCTCAATCACTTACTAACTGACTAAGCACAAAGAAAGCGATAGAAATGCGCTCGATTACTTTTTCTCCATACTTATTTTTCTGTTGCGTGACATAAGGCTCTTTAAGTTTTCTATTTATTAATCTAATTTTGGGAGATTGTAATTTGTTAGATATAGTCAAATATTTTTTTATAACAATATTAATTTTTAAATATAATAATAAAATATTATTATAAAGAATATATAATGTGTATAATATAACATAAAAACCCAATCTTTATAGTAAAATATTTTTAAATAGAATATATATATTATATAATATTTTTTGCCAATTTCTAGGAGCATATTACTTTGTAGCTCAATAATTGAAATGTCTATATAAGTCATATATTATCCAAGAATGCATCAACTTTTTAATAAAATATTTGTTATGTAGTATAGTTCCAACATTTATAGGTTGGAAAAATCCACATTATATTATGTCATAATTATAAAATCCAACATAAAATAGCACAAAATATAGTGCTACAACTAATCACTATAATATTATATCATATTTCGTAACTATAGTTATAATAGTGTTTGTATAATTTGCGCAGTATTTGTATACATTTAAATAATGTGTTATACAAATCACAATTTTTGTATAGCATTTGTATATTTTGCTATACAATTCATGCACAACATTTGTATTATTCGTTATACAATTCACATGTTTGTATGTTTTGCTATACAATTTGATTCGCGCACAACTTTTGTATAATTGCGCACAACATTTGTATAAATCACGCGAATCATACAAAAGTCAAACAATAATTACAACTAGATATTTGTCGCGAGCTGTAATTAATTCAAACTATACCTATGTAAGCTAATTAACAATATATGTTTGCTTATTCACATAATTTTTCCTAAATTTAAATTAATCAGATCAATAAATTTTAAATATCAGATAATTATACTAAAAAAATTCCAATTTAATGACAACAAGAAGGAATATTGTTTTTAAAATATTAATTGTTAGATGAGGAAATCATATGGGAACTTTGGACTTGTTTATTCTCTTTTCAATTTTCATAGCTATTCTTTTGTGATGATAGTCTTATAGAATAAATTCTGTCTCTTTTACATTTTTGTTTCAGCTCCTTGATTTTACTATGTTATTTTTATTAGTTATATTTTTCGGCTGTTTCAATGATGAATTTATAATAGTACCCCTAACAAATCATATATTTTAAAGGTGGTTGTCGATTAACGGATCTGCTTCAGCTGCTTGATTTTAAAATATTACCCCTAATAAATTATTTTTTCAGCTGCTTCAGTTATTAACAATTTAAAATATTTAAAAAGATAAATACAAATCTTGATTGACTCTAAAAATTTTATACGTGCAACATAAATTGGAACAAAATAAGTAATACATATTTTTTTAAAATAACATAAAATATGTTATAAATCGCAATAATTAACAACTCAAAAATTTAAAATATATATAAACAAAAAACTATCAATATCATATAAATCAAGATTAAAAAAAATGTGTTATTTTCTTTAAAAAATCTTTCTTTTCACTTGATTTTGATGGGCTGATGAGAAAACATTCATAAAAAGGCATCATATGGTTCTTAATTAAGAAATAGTCAAAATGTTAGAATCATTTTATTTATTTTATTATATCCTAATAAATGGCTAATGCCCTAATGGTCCCATAAAAATTGGCCTACATAATTATATTCAAAAGAAGAAACTTATTCACACCTAATGCTTATCCAAAAATTAATCTAAATAAATAGAATAATATTTCGTCCGTCTATTTTAATTTGTCCCCTGTTGACTTGGCAGATAAATTAAAGAGCCATAAATAATAAGAGTAACTTTTATCAAATTATTCTTTGAATATAATAAATGTAAGTCTTGTCAAATGTAACAGGAAAATGATTATAATTAATGATAAGGATAAATTAGAAACTAAGTGTAAAATTATCTCTTGATTTCATAAAGTGGACAAGTATTGTTGGACATCTATTTTTAGTATAGTGGACAAGTAAAAATAGACGGAAGGAGTATATATTGTGAAGAGTGATTAATTTCTAGGCATATATTTGATAAATAGTTGGTAATAGTTAAGATAGAAAACATAAACACATGATCGTTTATACGCAAAACTCGCAAAATAAATAATACGTCAGGTGTATTTTATTATTATCTCTTTTTCCTTTAATTTTTTTTATTAATTCTTTAGTTATCCACGTGGAGTACTGCCATTTGACACCATTTTTAAGAGAAAAAAGTGTACACCATGCACCACTATATGCGTGAAGTATTTATGAACGTGTATAGTCGACATAAAATAGGAGATTTTGTAATTAAGTTAAAAGAACAAGAAGAACGGTAAATAACGGAGAAGACAAGTGAAAAATAATCGAGAGGAAAAGAATCATCGAGTGGTGTAATGCGATGAATGAGATTTATACAGTTTTTATCGTCTCTATATATAGTATGTAAAAGTTTGTAAGTTCGTGTGCTTCATAATAACTTTAATCATATGATATCTGAAGTTTCATATAGCTAAATTCAATCACTTTTGTTTAAAATTCTGTCAGACATATATAGTCGAGTACACTAATTTTTACCTAATCTTCTATTGATTTGATTTAACTAACCTCCCTTCTTAGTGAGACCTACAGACGTGGAACAACTTCACTAAGAATCTGTACAAACTCGATAATCAGTACAAGATCAGAAATTGAAACACATTAATTTCGCTCGTTTTAAATAATAACATCTAAATGACATTAAAAAAAAAAAAGAGTATAATCTAAAATAGTTGAGTTTGTGAAAGGAACCCCAAAATGCAAAGACTTGACTTAAGAGGTTCCCAAATTTGACTAGTCTAGATGAAGTATGATTGTCAAATAGTGTCATCTAAGTCAAAAAAGTAAAGATTTGAACCCCCCAAATGGACATGGCACACCATAAATGACCTTTTCTACACTTTTTTTTTTTTAAAAAAAAAATCTTTACCATGGATGGACCCCCTCAAATATCATCCACAATTATTAAATTAATTAATAGAGGAAGATATGTTTTTTTTTAAAATAAAATAAAAATTGGGGGTAGGGAAAGGAAAAAAGGGAAGGGGGATTACAATTTGCGAAATCAAACCCTTACCAACAAAATGGAAGTTCAGTAGTCAACCAATTGAACTACTAAGATTTTCGTATAGAGGAAAATATGAATCCTATCTTCTTATTTTTTTCATAATTTGTGTTCTTTTGCATAAATATAATACCTACTTTTTATCACAAAAGAATATGGTGATGTAGATAAGGTTACTTTTTCCTTAATCAAATGTCTCGAGTTTGAATTCTTAAAAATGGAAAAATCCTATACCGAATACAAGGTAGAAAACAAAAAAAACACTTTTATTTTTTATTATACCCTTTAATATTAAAATATACACAACCTTTACGAGGAAATTCTAGCATTATAATTATTGCTTTCTAAATGAGCATGAAAAGAACTAAAATAACAATTAATATAAGATTGATGTTAAAATTTACAAGTTTTAAATTCTGAATTCGTCCTTATACATACTTTCACTGATTTATATTACTTGACTTTTATATTAAAAATAAATATTTTTATTTTATTTATTTAATTTAGAAAATTAAAAGACTTTTCTTTTTCTACTCTTATTTATTTTAAATAACTATATAAAATATTTATTTATTTAGGAGCAGCCGCCATGATTTCATGAAAACAACATTTTCTTTTTCCAGCAGCCTTTTGCTAACAGCCCATTCCCATGGCATCATATTATTTTTATTATATGTTTATTATTTTTAAAATTATTTTTTTATTTATTATTTTAATATATTAAAAATTATTATTATTATTTTATATTAATAATTTATTTTATTTTTTATTTTACTTTAATTAATTTATTTAATTTTAATTTAACACAAATTTAAAATAAAAATTATTTTTAAATTTTATGGCCTTAAATTAAGTAAATATAGAATGTACCATAAAAAATTTAATCTTATATTCTTAAATATATTATGTCAAAAGTTAGAATTTATTCTTCTTATTCTAATTTAGCAAAAATAAAAAATTAAATTTTATGATATGAATTTTTTTTTTTAAAAAAGTCCATAGAAAAATAAAATGTTTTTGTGAGTGAAAAAAAAAATTCAGGTACTTTATGTTGTTGAGAAACATTTTATTATTTTATTTTTACAAGAAATAATTCAGAGTTGAGAAGACACAATTATTGGTTCAAAATAAGGTCAAATTGAAATAGTTTTCTATGAACCTATGATGGAGCATTAAATTATTTCCTTGGTCTCAAATTATTTAATCGTAATTTTTAAAAATTATTATTTTAAATTATTTATTAATTTTGAAGGTTAAGATAAAATTAATTTTTTATTTTGTTTTATATACTTAATAATAATAGTTTTGAAAGAAAATTTAAGATTTTGATTATGAAATGATGACACGTAAATAGAATTCTTATATTAAGACACAAATAAATGCAAGATTGTGAAAATACCTTTAAACTAATATTTTCTTAAATCACATATAAATAAATAAAAAATACGATATATAATTTGAGATGAAATAAATATCTCATGAAAAAATACGATATTCAAAAATTATTTTCTTGATATTTAAACATTAATGCTTGAATACCACGTGCGAAGTTATTGATACCTCTTTGTCGAATAATTATACTGTATATGTAATATTATAATTATATATCTAAAATTTGTTTTGATTAAACTTTTAAAACTGTATGATTTTGACTAATTCTCTTATATAATAGACAACTACATTTAGCAGCTTAGGATTATCATGTCTGCTTCAGCTGTTTGAAGCACGCAGGTAATTATAACGTGTTTGCTTAATTTTATGGTGACTATTAAAGTGTCTACTTAATCTCCTATGTCATTTCTATTAATTATTATTTAATTATTTCTTCATCTACTCCAACTATGAAATTACAATAACGTGTCTACTTAATTTTACGGTGACTATTAAAGTGTCTACTTAATTTTACTATGTCATTTCTATTAATTATTATGTAATTATTTTTTCATCTACTTCTACTATGAAATTACAATAACGTATCTGCTTAATTTTACGGTGACTATTAAAGTGTCAACTTAATTTTAATATGTCATTTAAATTTTATATGTAAAACAGAAATTGAAACTTCGGAGTAATGTGTATTATTTAAAAACTACTTAAAAATATTATAAATTCAAATAATTAAAAAAAATTTAAAATATATTAAAATTATTAACTTTTCAAATTTTATCTAAATTTTAAAAATTAAAAAATATATATATTGAACTCGTTCAACGCACGATTATGGCCACTGGTCCTTAAATATGAGTCCCAAAAGGCTATTTCTACAAAGTGAAAGCCTTATTAACTTCTTGGGCTACATTTGATCATCTAAAAAAGAGCAGGATTCTATTGGGCCAAAAGTTATCTTATTCAGCACATATACTAAGGGAAAATAACACTTTTAACTCAAAAAGAAAAATTATTTACGAGCGGTTCATTTTTTCCTTTCATACATTTTATTTTTGATTATTCTTGTGCGATTGATTTCACGAGAGTGTGTATATATATATATATATACACATATATGTATATATTTGATAGTATCAAAAAAAGAAGAGACTATTTTAGTGAAATTATTTGATACCATCAAAGTATAATATACTCTGATAGTATAAAAAAAAAAGAGACAGTGCTTCAGTGAAAATACTATTCAATTACGACTCGATACCATCAAAGTATATATATTTTGATAGTATCAAGGACGAAGAAATAGTGGTACAATGAAAATATTACTCATTTACTCCTTGATACCATTAGTACATATTCTCTTAATTGTTTCTTAGAAAAAGAGTAATTATATATGATATCGATAGAGTATCAATATACCAACAAAGTGTCACAGAGGATTAAGCTTAGTCGTATATGATATCGTTATGATATCAATATATTGTTAGAGTATCTCAGAGTAGTGATGTGACATCATGCACGAAATAAGAAAGAACACGTTGCAAATGTTATAAGAAATTTCATTTTGACCAAAAGTTTCATATTATTAAATTCATCATTAGATAACGATGAAAAGACCCATTTTGTGTAACGATCGACGAAAAGATCCATTTTGTATAATGATCGATTTGATTTGATCACGTCTTTACTTTAGTATTTTCTTCTCATTTTGACATTGTTTATTATTTAATAATTTTATTTTATCATTTATCCTACTTTTTCATAGTAACTCTATAACTTACCTTACAATTTCTTATAGATTTATCATTTAAATTATGGATATGTGATATTATATAACGATGAAGAAATAATATAATATAATCTATTCAAATATTTTATGCAGTAAAATAATACAGTACGGTACAATACAATATAATACAATAATATAATACATTGTGAAAAAATACATATGTTGTGCTTCTAAAGCCTAACACATCAAAAAGATGAGGTGACACAAAACTGCAGATGCTTCTTAGATGATGCGCGATCATACAAGACTAGATAATATTAAAAATGACGATATTCATCAGAAGATTTAAGGTTTCAAGTAGCAAACATAGAGGATTATATCAAAGAAATTAAATTATTTGAAATGATATGATCATGCTTTGTATCAATTTCTAAATGCACTGATCTATAGATGTAAAATCATGGTGAATGGAAATATTTTAAAAAGATGAGATAAATTTAAATTTACTTTAAAAGAAATTATATTGAAAGATCTATAACGTTTGAAAATATATTTGTTTTATATGTATAGGTATATATATTGAAAAATTGTGTTTTCTTCATTTTATTTTATGTGTCATCTTTTGATTTGAAATGATATTTAAAAAAAAATTTCAAAATTTATGGATTAAAATAATTCTTAGATATTTATGTAATTATAACACATTTCATTAAGGATGAAAAAGAAAATTTCAAAATAAAAATATTTCTAACTATAATAAAGTGACATTAAAATAGTCCAAAATTATTTCTTTTTCCCTACTACAAAATCTTAAAAAAGATTTCTTTTTTTATGACTAGTCAATTGTTGTATTTTATAATCCATGATTGTACTGTTCCTACTATTAGTTTATTTGGTATTTCGACAATAAGAAGAATCTGTACTCGCTGCTCTTTGGATGCGCACAGGTTAAATCTCCGTTCCTATGCAATAATTCACAAATTACATAGGAAAAGTAATTTCATTAGCCAAGCCCGGTGCGACGAACTAGTTCGATCCAGAAGACAAATTCTTTGTTTTTGCTGACAAGAAAAATTTCGAACTTGAGACCTCCAAATTTTAACGTAGTGTCATTGAGTTCAATCGATATTTTTATTTTTTATTTTTAGAAAAACTTTAACCTAGAAATGAAAAGGCCAAATTTAAAGAACTTTTTTTTCTTCCAATTATTAGTACTACAAAATCTTAAAATAGATTTCTTTTTAGTATTATCACTTTCAACTAGTCAATTTCTTGTATGAAGAGAAGTCAATATAATGTTCCTTGCATTAATTTATTTGGTACTTGACTATGATCTTTAATGATTTGAAATTCTTTTTTTTTTTACCTTATTGTTTACACTAAATTATACATAATATACTAAAAATAATCTTTAAAGATATTTAATAATTTATTTTTTATTAAATATATATATTTTTAGAGTCAATTAACACTTTCTGCAAACTTGTCACGATTCAAAGCTGGATCACGACTAATTAACTAATCCCTCAACTCAGATGCAATACTCAAAACCTAAAGATACGGTTAAATAGGATAACCACAGTACATAGTCAAATTCCCAAACTCGATGTCATAAGTACAAAGAACATCTAGTATAGTACGAGAATGAAATATAACATTGTCTCAACAGAAAATAAAATAAAAAGACTACAAATATAAATAGTAACATTAATGATCCTGGAAACTGAGCCTCACCGCTGAAACTGAGATAAAAGCTTCGCTAAAAATGATCATTCACCACATACGAGACCCTGTCTAGGATCTGCAAGGGGGAGTGGTAACATAGTAAGGGTGAGTACTCAAAAATCTATCCAATCGGTTTAAGTGTCTCTAAAATCTATTATGACATTTAACTAATCAAGGTGCATGCAATTTTACCCTAATATCATAATTAAGGGTGACAATTGGGTAGGTTGAGTCAAATTTGAGCTGCTTATAATGGGTCAAGACCCAATCCAATCCAAATTTGCTTGGGTCAAAATGAGTTGGGTCAAAACAGGTTGAGTAACGGGTTATAGAACGGGTCAAGACCCAACCCGAACCAAGTTTTACTTATTTTATTTGTTCTTTTTCAATATTTTAGTACTTAATTAAATTATATATTTTTTTATTATGGTTATATATAACATATAAATTTTTTAAAAAAGTATTATAAAAATATTTTAGCAAAATCTCTCTCGAGTCAATTCGGGTTGCATATCAACCCAATTCTAAATGAGTTAAAATAAGTTGGGTTGAGCTAATAAATGAACGGGTTATTAGTCTGCCCAAACTTCAACGGGTTAAGCGAATTGAACGAGTTGAGTTTAATTTTTCCACTCCTAATCATAATATTTCAAATTATACTGTAATTTTTTTTTTATGACTACGTGATGTTCAAACTAACTTGATCATATGTTAATTATTTCATCAAATACCTGTTATCTTTCTCACCCGCACAAATATCATATATTTAATTCCACCAAATTTAATCAAACAATAACAAACAAATAAATAAATCATCTACTATTTTCTTTTTACCTAAACTAAATCTTGAACGTGTCCAAATTATAATTGTAGTACAAGTCTTTACAACAAATAGATGAGACGGCTACGCATGCATTCAACGCGTCGTTTTCTTCTTTCTCATCCGCGTTTAGTTTTTATTCACACACACCAAACACCTCAACAAAAGTTCGCCCAAATCGAATTTTTTGAGGAACGTATAGAGAAAAAATTAGATTTGGTTAGATAATGTGTGATTTGTAAACAAGGATCGATTTTTTAGTAAGGTACAGAATGTATCGTTAAATGAGATATAGTTTCGTTCAAGTAACAGATTCTAGCCAATCAAAAGAATCTTCTGATCAATCTAGAAATCATTTGGATTTCATTAGTGACATTCTTTTCTTTTTAGTTTGTTCTTGTTGGGGGCATTAAACCTAGGTTCGGAACCTTACCGCAGGCTCTCTCCTTCAGACTCTCTACCTCTACTTCTCTTTCCAAAAGAATATTATCTTACTATAATTAAAAATAATTATTCTCATGAATCGCACTAATATCTGTAAAGATTATTCTAGATCACGAATTTTCAAAGTCTTATTTATTTTCTTAAATATTGTATCAAATAAAAAAGAGTTATCAGACAAAGGATGTAAGAAGTCGTTTGTTGTGAGGTATAAATAACAATAATCTTAGGATAAATTTTATCTTATATTTGATTAGAGATATTAGATAGTGATAAAGATTATTTATCGTACCAATTATATTTTAATAATGAGATAATCTATCTCGAAACAATTTATTTTGAAATAATTTACTTCCAACCAAACGGTCCTTCTAGCATGTGTACGTATATATATAGCCCTCGTGAGAAAAAATTTACGACAAAAAAAAAAGAAGAGGGCAGAAATGGCGTGCTACATTGAAGAAGCAGCATGGAAATGTCCAAAACACTCTTCGAAGAAACGGCGAACTACTACCGGAGTTTGTTCAATATGTCTCCGGGATCGACTTTCCGAACTTTGTCCTCACTGCGCTAACGTGCGCCCTTGCTCTTCTAATTGCGCCGCTGCAACTACGACGTCGTTGTCTTCCTCCTCCGGCAAAATCGACGGCGGCGAGACGGTTTTCTGTAGGTCGAAATCTGTTGGAATTCCGTTTCTAAAGTCGCGGATTGTTGATTCCAGTAGCCGGAGGAACCAGACGGAGAGTGAGAAGAGCAGCAAAGTCGGTGACGGCGGCGAGACGGTGGCGTTATGTAGATCAAAATCCGTCGGGATTCCGTTTCTAAACTCTCGAAATGTTAATTCCAGAAGCCGGAAGAATGAGCCGGAGAGTGAGAAGATTAAAAAAATCGGTAATTCCAGCAGCCAGAGGAACCAGCCGGAGAGCGAGAAGAGCAACAAAATCGGTGACGGCAGCGATACGGAGGAGTTATGTAGATCAAAATCCGTTGGAATTCGTTCTCTAAAATCGCGAAATGTTGATTCCGGCGACCGGAGAAAGACAACGGAAAGTGAGAAGAGCAACAACAAACCGGCGTCGTTCTGGTGGATTTTTAAGTTAATGAAGAGAGGGAAAGAGAACGAATCGGAATCGAAAACATACTACTGCAATGATACGAGGATTAAGGAATTCGCGCTGACGACGGTGATGAGATCGAGATCGGTGAATGTGACAATGACGTCATCAGTATCCGGTAGAAATGACGTAAATTACTCGCCGGAAAAGTTGAAAGGATGGTATTTGGTAAGTCCGATGAAGGTATTCCGGCAGTCTTCTAGAGCTTCGAAATTGGTTAATTAAAAAGAGCCATAGTAAATTGTACATAGGTTGAGTTCACGGTTCAAATTTCTATAGGTAAAAATTACTATAATAATCGAGATTTGACAAATAAAGTTATTCAATATTTATGTAAATGAAAGATTGAAGTATCAATATCATAATTATCAAAAAAATTAAAAAATTGTACGAATGTTGAGTTCACACATTCAAATTTCAATGAAGGTACTTATATCAATGGAATATTATAATTATCATCTTCTACTGTTAGTCGAATTTTGAATGAAGCTGATAAATGAATATATTTTACTGAATTTGATATAGTATAAATGAATGTGTTATTATTCCGTGACGAAGATAACCTATTTATGAATTAAGTACTCTCTATACTCTAACCAAAGAATACTCTAGCTACATTAAATATAAGTATATTAGTAAAAATGGAAAAGAATAAAAAATTAAAATTGAACAAAATATTTCTTTGTTAGATTTTGGCTCAAAAATATTCCTTAGTTAAATTTTTGCCTAATAAATACTCATCTTTCTAAGGAAGCGAAAAATGGCTAAAAATACTCTCGAACTATCAGAATTAGAACAAAAATACCCTTTGATTTGATTTTGATTAAAACATACTCTCCCTTAAAATTTTGTGAAAAAAATACCAGCCTCTAACGAAAATGACACCATGCATGCTATGTGAACAAAAAAGGTCACATGATCAGTCCACGTGGAACCCCATTTAGGGATCCAAGAAGTTTTCTTCGCGAATATTAGGTCTGAGACTAGCCTTTTCATGCCAAAAGGGACTATCATTTCACTTGCATTTGGTCTCAAAAAGTCGATCTCTAAATAATAACATTGATTCATCCTCACTATAATCGTTTCTCCTCGAATTTAGTTTCTCAAGTTTAACAGGATCCAACTTTGCAAATTTTCTGAACCTACGAACCTTGTATAGAAGTTATTGTGCTTACGTTAGCAATGCAGCATAATCAACATAAATTTTCATTTTCAAGAGAAAATGATGTTGCAACAATAAATAAAAGTTTTTTATTTTTTAATATAATAAGAATTTGAACTACTCAAAGACTGACAAAAATTGATTTGAAAATAGGTTGAAGTTAAATTTTTAATGGAAGAGGGATCTTTTAAATAATGACTTTCGAAAGGAGTATTTTTTAGCCAAAACTGACGAAGGATAGTCTTACTTCATTTTTAATAGTTAAGGGATAATTTTGGTTCCTTTTTGTTTCTGTCAAGAAGAGAAGTATTTTTTGAAGAACAGAGAGATATTTTTGCTCCATTTCAAATAATTTGATGATAATTTTGCTCTTTTCCCTAGTAATGAGTAATTCTATAGAGCTAGATACCAATCAAATTATATTAATGTTCATGCACATAAAATTCTAGTTTATTCTGGTTATGGATTTTTGAGACGAGGGTTCCTAGGAAACAGAAACAATCTCTCTACCTTGTGAGGTAGTGATAAGGTCCGCGTACATTCTACCCTCTCGATACCCTACTTGTGAGATCTACTGGGTATGTTGTTGTTGTTTGTACATAAAGTTGTAATTTAACTAATATAGATTTGTGATTATGACCACCTTTTTGGAATTTGCTAATATTAATTACAAATTTATAGATAAAGATGAAAATGTGGTCAATATTTAATTGATAACAACTTGAGAGAATTCAAAGCAAATTAGATCCAACCATACCACATGCAAGGTATTGTCTTTCTAAAGTGTAGAAGAAAACACACATCATTTCATACTTTATGTATATCACATCATATTTAATATTGGGATCATGACACAATTAAGAAAAATAGTGAAATGAATGAAATTTTTTATCCCTCTTTAATAGAGAATCTTAGTAGTTCAGTTGGTTGACTATCTGAACTCTCATCTTGTTGGTGAGGGGTCGATTCCCATATTGTAATCCCCTTCCCCTACCCCAAAAAAAAGAAGAAAAAAAAAAGATCTTCTTTAATCAGAGTGTATCGATTAGAGCTAAGATTTGATTGCGATTACTCATCATGACTTCTCCCTTTTCCAAGATCCAAGTCAACATCGATAAAAATCATCTCTTGATTTCTATCTTCCTGGCCTAACTCGATCTTGTCTATTTCACCTTTTCCATCAATGGGGATCATTTTTTATCCAATATGATACAACTATTTTTAGATTTTCATTGGGTTTTCATCGTTCACAACTCGATTATGATTCTTGAAAAATGAAGAATTTATTTTGCATAGAGAGCATTTTCACCTTTAATCAACCCTAACGCCTAAGTGATGGAATTTGGTCTTATTGATCAATAATTAAACAAATAATAATGATGTAGCTTTGATTTAAACCTAAAATTAATTAGTATTTACTTTAAATATTTCATTATACCTTTAATGACATGCATACAACTAGAAACTCTAAAGTAATTTAAAATTATACAAGTAAAATTCTATAATTGGGGTCTAAGAGAATGTTATGTACACAATCTTTAAAGTAGAGATATTTCAGATAAATTCTTGACTCAGGTAAAGAAAATGCACTAATGCAAAAATCATATTAAAATCATTATGTATGCATAAATAATTTACTCAAAATCCAATAAGATATCATTTCTATCTTTAAATCTATAAACTTAAAATTTTGAATTCGACTGTCGAGACCTGAAGCATAACATCAAAAAGACTAGTCCAAAATTTTCCATTAGATATTGCTCCTGCTGGTAGGTGAACTTGTATCGTCTCTACTCGGAGAATCTTCCATCTTCCTCTTCTTATCGTTCACACAACTTTCACTGTGTGAGACGCCATGCAATGCATCCACGAATTCTCCATCTCTTGACCGCGGAACTCTTTCCTCAATTAGAGAATTCGTCTGCTTTATTTCCACCTCCAGCAATTGATCTTTGCGATAAACCTGATTTGCTAATGTTATAAAAGAAGCAATTAATAGGTGTTCGAACATTATTTGTCAGAAGTAAACAAAAAAAAAGTGTTTAAATTGACAACTAATTTGGGATAACTATTTTTTTTGTATATCTGACAACTAAGATGAGATGGAGGAAGTATATTGTACGCCCAAAGGGGAGCGCTAAGCTTTCTATATTTACCGGGGGAATCAGATGGGCAAGTT
>JBCEWC010001828.1:0-38081 GCA_038996855.1 Solanum aculeatissimum | reverse complement strand
CCTGGTAGTATTTTATGGGCCAAGGAACAAGAAACAGGCAATTTGGGCAGTTTTTCGTGGGTGTTAGCCCACGGTTCCTGGTGCTGCCGGGGGCTCGAGGCAAACTTTCCTAAATAATTATGTCGAGTGATCTGTAACGAGCTAGAAAAGAGGCCCAGGTGGCCCGCCGTCGAGGTTAGATATAGTCTGGTAGTATTTTATGGGTCAACGAATAAGAA
This sequence comes from Solanum aculeatissimum, assembly GCA_038996855.1. Lineage (NCBI taxonomy): Eukaryota > Viridiplantae > Streptophyta > Magnoliopsida > Solanales > Solanaceae > Solanum > Solanum aculeatissimum. The sequence goes on along the minus strand of JBCEWC010001828.1, from coordinate 37,863 downwards.
ACAGGTGATTTGGGCAGTTTTTCTTGGGTGTTAGCCCACGATTCCTGGTGCTGCCCGGGGCTAGGGGCTAACTTTCCCAAAAAAATATACCGAGGAGTCCGTAACAAGCCAGACAAGAGGCCCGCTGGAATGGATATGGCCTCGTAATATTTTATGGGTCAAGTAATAAGAAACATGCAATTTTGGGAGTTTTTTGTGGGTGTTAGCCTATGGTTCCTGGCACTACCAGGGGCTCGGGGTCAATTTTCCCAAAATATTATACCGAGGGGTCTGTAACAAGCCAGGCAAGAGGCCCAGGTGGCCCGCCGGGGTTAGCTATGGCCTGATAGTATTTTATGGGCCAAGGAATAAGAAATAGGAGATTTGGGCAGTTTTTCTTGGGCGTTAGCCCACGGTTCATGGCGCTGCCTAGGGCTAGGGGCCAACTTTCCCAAAACATTATACCGAGGGGTCTGTTACGAGTCAAGCAAGAGGTCCAGGTGGCCTGCCAGGGTTAGATATGACCTGGTAGTATTTTATGGGCCAAGCAATAAGAAATAGGCGATTTGGTCAGTTTTTCGTGGGTGTTAGCTCACGGTTCCTGGCGCTGCCCGGGGCTCAGGGCCAATTTTCCCCAAAAAGGTATACCAAGGGGTCTGTAACGAACCAGGCAAGAGGCCCAAGGGGCCCGCCAGGGTTATTTATGGTCTGATAGTATTTTATGGGCCAAGAAATAAGAAATAGAAGATTTGGGTAGTTTTTCGTGGGTGTTAGCCCACGGTTCATGGCGCTGCCTGGGGCTCGGGGTCAACTTTCCCAAAACATTATACCGAGGGGTCTGTTACGAGCCAGGCAAGAGGTCCAGGTGACCGACCGGGGTTGGATATGGCCTGATAGTATTTTATGGGCCAAGGAACAAGAAACAGACGATTTGGTCAGTTTTTTGTGGGTGTTAGCCCACGGTTTCTGGCGCTGCCCGGGGCTCAGGGCCAACTTTCCCAAAAAAAAATACCATGGGGTCTGTAACGAGCCAGGCAAGAGGCCCAGGTGGATCGCTGAGGTTAGATATGGCCTGGTAGTATTTTATGGGTCAAGTAACAAAAAACAAACGATTTGGGCAGTTTTTCGTTGATTTGATCCCACGGTTCCTGGCGCTGCCCGGAGCTCTAGACCAACTTTCCCAAAACATTATACCGAGGGGTCTGTAACTAGACAGGCAGGAGGCCCAGGTGACCCACCGGGGTTGGATATGGCCTGGTAGTATTTTATGGGCCAAGAAACAAGAAACAGGAAACAGGCAATTTGAGCAATGTTTTGTGGATGTTAGCCCACGGTTCCTGGCGCTGCCTGGGGCTCGGGGCCAACTTTCCCAAATAAATATACTGAGGGGTCTGTAATAAGCCAGGTAAGAGGACCGGGTGGCCCGCATGGGTTGGATATAGCCTGGTAGCATTTTATGTGCCAAGGAAAAAGAAACAGGTAATTTTGGCAGTTTTTCATGGTTGTTAGCCCACGGTTCCTGGCGCTGTCCAGAACTCGGGTGAACTTTTCCAAATATTATACCAAGGGGTCTGTAACGAGCCAGGAAGGAGGCCCAGGTGGCCCGCTGGGGTTGGATATGATCTGGTTGTATTTTATGCGCCAAGGAACAAGAAACAAGTGATTTTAACAGTTTTTTGTGGGTGTTAGCCCACGATTCCTGGTGCTTCCCGGGGCTCGGAGCCAACATTTCTAAAGAATTATGCTGAGGGATCTGTAACAAGCAAGGCAAGAGGTCCAGGTGGCCCACCGGAGTTGGATATGGCCTGGTAGTATTTTATAGGCCAAGGAAGAAGAAACAAACAATTTAGGCAGTTTTTCGTTGGTATTAGCCCACGGTTCCTAGCACTGCAAATGGCTCGGGGCCAACTTTTCCAAAAATATTATACCGAGAGGTCCGTAACAAGCTAAGTAAGAGGTCCAGGTGGCCCGCTGGAGTTGAATATGGCCTTGTAGTATTTTACGAGCCAAGGAACAAGAAAAAAATGATTTGGGCAGTTTTTCATGGGTGTCAGCCACGGTTTCTGGCGCTGCCCGGGGCTCGGGGACAACTTTCCCAAAAAATTATATCAAGGGATCCGTAATGAACCCGGCAAGAGGCCCAGGTGGCCCGGCGGGATTGGAGATGACCAGGTAGGATTTTATGGGTCAAGGAACAGGCACATGCGATTTCGACAGTTTTTTGTGGGTGTTGGCCCACGGTTCCTGGCGCTGCCAGTTGCTTGGGGCCAACTTTCTCAAAAAATTATATCTAGGGGTCCATAACGAGTTCGCCAAGAGGCCCAGGTGGCCCGGAGGGGTTGTAGATAGCCTGGTAGGATTTTAAGGGCTAAGAAAAAAGGAAACAAACAATTTTGGATGTTTTTCGTGGGTATTAGCCTACGGTTCCTGGTGCTTCCCGGGGTTTGGGGCCAACTTTCCCGAAAATTTATATCGAGGGATCCGTAAAAAGTTTGGCAAAAGGCCCAGGTGGCTCTATGGGGTTGGAGAAAGCCTAGTATGAATTTATGGACCAAGGAACAGGAAATAGGCAATTTTGAAATTTTTTTGTGGGTGTTAGCCCACGGTTCCTGACGCTACCAGGGCCTCGGGGCCAACTTTCTCAAAAAATTATACCGAGGGATTCGTAATGAGCCCAAAAAGAGGCCCAGGTGGCCCGGCGGAGTTAGAGATAGGCTGGTAGGAATTTATGGTCCAGGGAACAAGAAAAAAATAATTTTGGCAGTTTTTCGTAGGTGTTACCCCACAATTCCTGGCGCTGCCCGGGGCCAGCTTTCTCAAAATATTATACCGAGGGTTTTGTAACAATCCCGAAAAGAGGCCCAGGTGGACCAGCAGAATTGGAGATAGCCTGGTAGGATTTTATGGGTCAAGGAACAGGAAACAGGCGATTTTGACAATTTTCATGGGTGTTAGCCCATGCTTTCTGGCACTGCCTGAGGCTCCGGGCCAACTTTCCCGAAAACTATACCGAGCGGTCCGTAACGATAACGACAGGAGGATCAGGTATCCCGACAGAGTTGGAGATGACTTGGTAGGATTTTATGGGCTAAGGAACAAGAAATAGGCAATTTCATCAATTTTCCATAGGTGTTAGCCCACGATCCCTGGCGCTGCCCAGGGATCGGGGCCTACTTTCCTAAAAGATTATGTTGAGTGGTCAGTAATGAGCCCAGCAAAAGTCCCAGCGAGTTTGGAGATGGCCTGGTATGATTTTATGGGCCAAATAACAGGAAACATGCAATTTCGATAGTTTTTCGTGATGTTAGCCCAAGATTCCTGGTGCATCTCGAGGCTCGGGTCCAACTTTCCCAAAAGAAATTATTGAGGGATCCATAACAAGCACAGCAAGAGGCCTAGGTGGCCCGATGAGGTTGGAGATTGCCTAGTAGGATTTTATGTGCCAAAAAATTAGAAATGGGCAATTTTAGCAGTTTTTCGTGGATGTTAGCCCACGGTACCTGCCGTTGCCCGGGGCTCAGGGCCAACTTTCTTGAAAATATATACTGAAGATTCCGTAATGATCCTAGTAAGAGGCCCAGGTGGCCCGATGGGGTTGGAGATGACCTGGTAGGATTTTATGGGCCAAGGAACAGGAAAAAGGCAATTTTGGTAGTTTTTGGTGGATATTAGCTCACAAATCCTGGCGCTGCCTGGGGCTCAATGCCAAATTTCCCAAAAAACTATACCGAGGGATCCGTAACGAGCCCAGCAAGAGGTCCAAGTGGCCAGGCGGGATTGGAGATGACCTTGTAGGATTTTATGAGCCAAGAAATAGGAAACAGATAACTTTGACAGTTTTTGGTAGGCATTAGCCCACAATTCTTGGCGCTGCCAAGGCCTCGAAACCAACTTTCCCAAAAAATTATACCGATACGTCCTTAACGAGCCCAATAAATGCCTCAGATTGCCCGGCGGGATTGGAGATAGCCAGGTAAGATTTTATAGGCCAAGAAATTGAAAACAAGCAATTTTGACATTTTTCGTGGGTGTTAGCCCATGGTCGTGGCGCTGCCCAGGGCTCAGGGATAACTTTCCCAAAAAGTTATACTGAAGAGTCCGTAACGAGCCCAAAAATAGGCCCAAGTGGCCCGGCGTGGTGTGAGATGGCCTGGTAGGATTTTATCGGTCAAGGAAAAGGAAATAGGCACTTTTGGTAGATTTTCATGGGTGTTAGCCCACGGTTCTTAGCGCTAACAAGGGCTTGGGGCTACCTTTTATCAAAAGATTATACCGAGGGGTCTGTAACGAGCCCGGAAAGAGGCCCAGGTGGCCCGACAACATTGGAGATTGCCTGGTATGATTCTTTGGGCCAAGGAACATGAAATAGGCAATTTGGCCCATTTTTGTGGGTGTTAGCCCGCGATCCCTAACGCTGCCCAGGGTTCAGAGCCAAATTTCTCAAAATATTAGACTGAGGGATCCGTAATGAGCTCAGCAAGAGGCCCAGGTGGCCCGACAACATTGGAGATCACTTGGTAGGATTTTATGGGCCAAGGAACAAGAAACAGATGATTTGGGCCCTTTTTAGTGGATGTTAGCCCACGGTTCCTGGTGCTGCCTGGGTCTCGGGGCCAACTTTCCCAAAATATTAAACTGAGGGGTCCGTAATAAGCCCAGCAAGAGGCCCAGGTGGCACAGTAGGGTGTGAGATAGCCTTGTAGGATTTTATGGGCCACGGAATAGGAAATAGGCGATTTTGGTAATTTTTCGTGGGTGTTAGCCCACGATTCCTGGTGCTGACCGCAGATCGGGGCCAACTTTCCCAAAAAATTATATCGAGGGGTCCGTAACGAGCCCAGCAAGAGACCTAGGTGGCCCGTCGGGATTGGAGATGGCTTGGTCGAATTTTATGGGCCAAGGAACAGGAAATATGTGATTTCGGTAGTTTTTCGTGGGTGTTAGCCTATGGTCCTGGCGCTGCCCATGGATTGGGGCCAATTTTCCCGAAAATTATACCGAGTGATCCGTAACGAGCATGACAGGAGGCTCAGGTGTCCCGGCGGGGCTAGATATGGCCTGGTAGGATTTTATAGCCCAAGGAACAAGAAACGGGCGATTTTGGAAAATTTTTGTGGGTGTTAGCCCACGGTTCCTAAAGTTGCCCGGGCCTCGAGGATAACTTTCGCAAAAAATTATACCAAGGGGTCCGTAACGAGCCCGACAAGAGATCTAGGTAACCCGCCGGGGTTGGAGATGGCTTGGTAAGATTTTATGGGCCAAGGAACAGAAAACAAACAATTTTGACAATTTTTTGTGGGTGTTAGTCCATGGTTCCTGACACTGCGCGGGGCTTAGGGACAACTTTCCTTTAAAATTATATCGAAGGATCCGTAACGAGCCCGACAAGAGGCCCAGGTGTCCCAGCGGGGTTGGAGATGGCCTGGTAAGATTTTATGGGTCAAGGAACTGGAAATAGGTGATTTCGACAGGCTTTCGTGGGTGTTAGCCCATGATTCCTTCTGCTGCCCGGGGCTTGGGCCAATGAAAAACTAAACTGAGGGATCTGTAATGCGCCCAGCAAGACATCCAGGTGTCATGGCGGGGGGTGAGATGGCCTGGTAGGATTTTATGGGTCACGAAATAGGAAATAGATAATTTTTACAATTTTTCATGGGTGTTAACCCACAGTTCTTGGTGCTTCCCGGGGATCGGGGCTAACTTTCCCACAAAATTATGTCGAGGGGTCCGTAACGAGCCCGGAAAGAGACCGAGGTGGCCCAACAGGGTTGGAGATGGCTTGGTCGGATTTTATGGGTCAAGGTACAGAAAATAGGCAATTTTGGTAGTTTTTCACGAGTGTTAGCACATGGTTCCTAGCGCTACCCAGGGGTCGGGCCAACTTTCCATAAAACTATACCAAGCGGTCCGTAATGAGCACGACAGGAGGCCCAGGTGGCCCGGCGAGGTTGGAGATGTCCTGGTAGGATTTTATTGGCCAAGGAATAAATAGGCAATTTCGACAGCTTTTCATGGGTGGTACCTCATAGTTCCTGGCGCTGCTCGGGGTCAAATTTCTTGAAAAATTATACCGAGGGATTCGTAACGAGCCCAGCAAGAGGCCCATGTGGCCTGACGAGTTTGGAGATGGCCTGCTAGGATTTTATAGGTCAAGGAACAAGAAATAGGCGATTTCGATAGTGTTTCGTGGGTGTTAGCCCCTGGTTCATGATGTTACCCAGGGCTCATGGCTAACTTTCCTGAAAAATTATACCGAGGAATTTGTAACAAGCCAAGAAAGAGGACCAGGTGTACCGGTGGCATTGGAGAGTGTCTGGTATGATTTTATGGGCCAAGGAACAAGAAACAGATAATTTGGGCCGTTTTTCGTGGGTGTTATCCCACGATTCTTGGTGCTACCCGGGGCTCGGGGTCAATTTTCCCAAAATATTATACTGAGGGGTCCGTAACGAGCTCGACAAGAGACCCAGGTGGCCCGGCGGCATTGGAGATCTTCTGGTAGGATTTTATGGGCCAAGGAATAGGAAAAAAGGCGATTTATGTAGTTTTTCATGGAGGTCAGCCCATGGTTCCTGGCACTGCCCGAAAAATTATACAGAGGGGTCCCTAACGAGCCCGGCAAGAGGCATAGGTGGCCCGATGAGGTTGGAGATGGCCTGGTAGGATTTTATGCGCCAAGGAACAAGAACAGGCGACTTCGGCAGTTTCTCATGGGTGTTAGCTCATGGTTCCTGGCGCTGTCTGGGGATCGGGGCCAATTTTCTTGAAAAATTATACCGAGCGGTCCGTAACGAGCCCAACAAGAGGCCCAGGTGTCCTGGTAGGGTTGGAGATGGTCTGGTAGGATTTTATGGGCTAAGGAACAGGAAATAGGCGATTTCGATAGTTTTTCATGGGTGTTAGACCACATCTCCCTGCGTTGCCCGGGACTCAGGGTCAACTTTCCTGAAAAATTATATCGAGAGATCCGTAACAAGCCTGGAAAGAGGCCCAAGTGGCCCGGCAGTGTTAGAGATGGCCTTATAGGATTTCATGGGCCAAAGAACAAGAAACAGACGATTTTGGTAGTTTTTCATGGGTGTTAGCCCACAGTTCTTGGCGTTGCTCGGGGCTCGAGGACAACTTTCCCAAAATATTATACTGAGGGGTCCGTAATGAACCCGATAAGAGGTCCAGGTGGCCCGGCAGGGTTGAAGATGGTTGGATAGGATTTTATAGGCCAAGAAAATAGAAATAGGCGATTTTGGCAGTTTTTCATGAATTGTAGCCCACGGTTCCTGGTGCTTCTTGGGGCTAGAGGCAAATTAACCTGAAAATTATACCAAAGGGTCCGTAACGAGCTCAGAAAGAGGCCCAGGTGTTCTGGGGGGATTAGAGATAGTTTGGTAAGATTTTATGGGCCAAGCAATATGAAATAGGCAATTTTGGTAATTTATCATGGGTCTTAGCCCACGGTTCCTTGCACTGTCAGGGGCTCGGGGATAACTTTCTCAAAAAATTATATCAAAGAGTCTGTAACGAGCCTGGCAATAGGCCCAAGAGGCCTGGCGAGGTTGGAGATGGCAAGGTAGGATTTTATGGGTCAAGGAACAGAAAAGAGTTTTTTGTGGGTGTTAGCCCACGGTTCCTGGCGTTGCTCGGAGCCTGAGGCCAACTTTCCTGAAAAATTATATCGAGGCATCCGTAACGAGCCCAGAAAGAGGCCCAAGTGGCCCGTCAGGGTAGGAGATGGTCTGGTAGGATTTTATGGGCCAACGAACAAGAAACAGGCAATTTTGGCAAATTTTTGTGGGTGTTAGCCCACAGTTCCTGGCGATTCCCCGGGCTCGGGGTCAACTTTCCCAAAAACTTATACTGAGGTGTTCGTAACGAGCCCGGAAAGAGGCCCAGATGGCCAGGTGAGGTTGGAGATGGCATGGTAGGATTACAAGAAATAGGTGATTTTGGTAGTTTTTTCGTGGGTGTTAGCCCACGATTCCTGGTGCTGCTCGGGGCCAATGTTCCCAAAAAATTATATCAAGGGGTCCGTAACGAGCTCGTCAAGAGGCCCAGGTGGCCCGGCGGGGTTGTAGATGGCCTGGTAGGATTTTATGTGCCAAGGAACTGGAAACAAGCAATTTTGGTAGTTTTTCGTAGGTGTTAGCCCACGGTTCCTGTCGCTGGCCGAGGCTTGGGGCAAACTTTCCCAAAACTTTATACCGAGGGATCCATAACGAGCCCAGCAAGAGGTCCAAGTGTCCCGACGGGGTTGGAGATGGCTTTGTAGGATTTTATGGGCTAAGAACAGGAAATGGGCGATTTTGGCAATTTTTCGTGGGTGTAGCCCACGGTTCTTAGCGTTTCTCGAGGCTCGGGGATAACTTTCATGAAACATTATATCGAGGGGTCCATAACGAGCATGACAAGAGCCCAAGGTGGCCCATCGGTGTTGGAGATCGCCTGGTAGGATTTTATAGGCCAAGGAATAGGGAAAAAACGATTTTGGCAGTTTTTGTTGGTGTTAGCCCACAGTTCCTGGCATTGTCTAAGGCTCAAGGCCAACTTTCCTAAAACTTAACGAGTGGTTTGTAACGAGCCCAAAAAGTGCCCTAATTGGCCCGACGACTTGTGAGATCGCCTGGTAAGATTTGATGAGTCAAGGAACAGGAAACAAGTGATTTGGGCAGGAAACAGGCAGGTGGCTCGGAGGCGTTGGAGATCGCCTGGTGGATTTTATGGACCAAGGAACAGGAAACAAGTAATTTCGACAGTTTTTCATAGATATTAGCCCACGGTTCTTGGCGCTGCCCGGGGCTCGGGTCAAACTTTCCCAAAACATTATCCCGAGGGGTCCATAATGAGCTCGACAAAAGCCCTAGGTGACTCGACGTCATTGGAGATCATCTGGTATGATTTTATGGGTCAAGGAACAGGAAACAGGTTATTTTGGCAATTTTTCATGGGTGTTAGCCCACGATTCCTGACGTTGCCCGGGGCTCAAGACTAACTTTTCTGAAAAATTATATCGAGGGGTCTGTAACGAGCCCGACAAAAGCCTAAGGTGGTCTGGAAGCATTGGAGATCGTTTGGTAGGATTTTATGGTCCAAGGAACTGGAAACAAGTGATTTCGATAATTTTTCATGGGTGTTAGCTTATGGTTCATGGCGTTGCCCGAGGCTCGGGGCCAACTTTCTCAAAAAATTATACCAAGGGGTTCGTAACAATCCCGACAAGAGCCTCGGGTGGCCTAGCGGCGTTGGAGATCACCTGGTCGGATTTTCTAGGCCAAGGAACAAGAAACATGCAATTTCGATAATTTTTCGTGGGCATTAGCCCACGATTCTTGGAGATGCTCGGGGCCAACTTTCCTAAAAAGTTATACCGAGCAGTCCGTAATGAGTCCGGCAAGAGCCCCAGGTGGCCCGGCGACATTGTAGATTGCATGGTTGGATTTTATTGGCCAAGGAACAAGAAAAAGGCGATTTCGGTAATTTTTCATGGGTGTTAGCTCACGGTTCCTGGCGCTGGGCTCAGGATCAACTTTCCTAAAAAATTATATCGAGGGGTCCGTAACGAGCTTGGCAAGAGCCCTAGGTGACCTGGCGGCGTTGGAGATCGCCTGGTAGGATTCTATGGGTCAAGGAATAGGAGAGAGGTGATTTTGGCAGTTTTTTGTGGGTGTTAGCCCACGATTCCAGGCGTTGCCCTGGGCTCGGGGCCAACTTTCCCAAAATATTATATCGAGGGGTCACTAACGAGCCCGGCAAGAGCCTCAGGTGGCCCAGCGGCACCGAAGGACGTCTTGTAGAATTTTATAGACCAAGGAACAGGAAACATGTAATTTTTTTAGGGCTACCGGGGGCACGGATTTTGGAGGTATCGGGACTCCAAGCCCCTTTTTTCTTAGCAAACTACATGGAACCGTCTGTGATAAGTCCGCTAAGAATTCCAATAGGCGCAGTGCCCAAACAAAAGGGAAAAGAGAATAGCCACCAAAATCAAGAAGACAAAAATGCATTGTTCCAAATCAATGCAATTGATGTAGAACCATGAGATCTTATATAGCAGCTCCAGAAGTTGGCAACACAGAGAAAATTTTGCAAGGGACAAATTAACTAGTATTATTTTTCAATATTTAGATGACTTATATTCAATAAGGATAATTTGATAAAACTTATTCGTATTATTTACTGTTTTTTAATTCTCGTGTCAAATTAATATTAGACAACTATTATTGGACATAAAAAAGTATAATTTTTCTATACGTATATATAGAGAAATTTTATGACTTGATCTACACTAGAAAAAAGCCAAACAACCATAAAATAAATAGGATTATGTTAGTGACTAACGATACTACTCCCTTCATCCCAAAATTATTGTCACGTTTCACTTATTAGTTAATAGTTAATTTAACTAAATTTTAAAGTTAAATTTGATTACATTAATTCAATATTATAAAATTAAAATTTAAATATTCACAAATTATATGAAAAATAGTAAGGTATAATACTTCTCATATCAATATGATGAAGAAAATACATCTTAAAATATTTGACCAATAAATTCATATAGTTCAGCTCTCGAGAAATTAAACGTGATAAGTAATTTGAGACACGTATAAGTGGATAATCCTTAACCTTTACCTCTTCAATAGGTTATATGGGAATATAATCATTATATTTTCTTTACCTCTTATCATTATATCTTATCTTTTGCCTAAATGGATAAAAGTTGATATATCATATCATATGATATAGCAAAAATAAAGTGTAGATTTAGGCTTAGATTTTCTTTTTTAAAGCATGGGAATTGACACATCCAATTGCTTTATTCCTTTAAAACATGTGACAATTTCTTGGGATCTTAGCCGCCTATACATCTTTTTTTTAAGTTGTAGTCGGTGTATATTCCATATATAATATGTTATATATATATATATATATATACAATCAACATATAACATATATACACTAAATAGTATACACTAAATATATACTATGTAGTGATTATATTTACAAAATATTTAGAATTAGTCTAGTCTTATACTAACTATGTAGTGATTATATTTACAAAATATTTAGAATTAGTCTAGTCTTATGTTGTGTGCTACTATTCTTCGATTATACTGCTACTTTATTATTTCTTCTTGTAGAATTGATTACTCTTCATTTTAGCCGTATTTTACATCTATTGTTTCTTTGGGGCAGATACACTTGAACTGAGGAAGATCTTTGGAAAACAAAATCTCTATCTCCATGAGGTAGTGGTAGGGTCTGCATACTACCCTCCCCAAACCCTAATTTGTGGGATTCGCTGGGTATGTTGTTTTAGGTGTGACGATTTTTTTGGCGAGTTCAAGCAACATGGCTAGAACCAGCAAACTCAAACATCATGTAGACAGCAACCTCCTACAAATTCACCTTAGCCAAGAGAATGAAGCAAACAAAAGGGAAAAGAGACTGCCACCAAACATAAGAAGACAAATGCATTGTTCCAAACCAATGCAATTAACCAAGCACCATGAACATATATAGCAGCTCCAGAAAGTTGGTAACACAGAGAAAACAGGCAGCCAATTTAAAAAACTAAAACAACAACCTTGCGCCGACAAAAGAAGAAAGCAAAATGAGAAGAAAGTGTAGCTCATGAACAATGTTAGCAGACACAAAGGCATAGAGAACCACCAAATTTGTTTCTCACTGGCATGATCAACACCATTGAAGGTCAGTGTGTCAGTATTGACAATGTGCACACCCATTTTCACTATTCAAGAAGCCTTCTTCATATCTGCATCATGGAAAGTCAGCTTGGTAATTAGTTATGTCGTTTAAAATAGTGCACAAATGGAAGGAGAACATATTGTTCCAAATGGAAGTATTTCTTGCATAAAAGGTCTACATGATGCACACAGATCCAGTTCTTCTAGTATTATAGCTAATTGAAACGAATATCAGAAAAAAAAATCAACACAACTGGGCAAAAGCATGATAAATATTTCTTCTCTTTTTGAAAATCAGGGTGTCCGAGCCAGCTTACGCGTAGCTCGACTAATTCCACGATATACATATCACCCCCACCAGCAACAATAATAGCTATTAGATAACACTTTGTCCACCAAGGCTAGAACGGATGGGAAAGAAATCACACCAGTGGTTTGTCTCCACTAGGATTTAACTTGAATTCTCACAGTATTCATTTTCTTTTAAATTATATGTGCCGTTTCACAACATTTCCATTTTTTGCTTCCAAAAAGGAAAGAATTATTGCGATGGATTTTAGATATGTCTCATGTTGTCAAGTAACTTTTCAGCACAAGTATGAAGGATTTGACTCAACAGTCAATTTCAAATTAGATATTCTCACACTTGTGTTTTCTTTCATGCCTGTCTTTTGTAGTGTAGAATGAAAAAAGAAGACTTATCAAAGATGTCCCTGGGCCCTTGGCTAGAAACTATATATATATATATGTGTGTGTGTGTGTACATAAGTATACTCTTAGTTAGTTATATCTACTTAAGCATAAAAATTATTAGCACATGCAAAGGGTCTAGTGATTTTCTCATATTAAAAACTTACATAGACTACTCTACAAAAATACGACGATTACTTAGAAGTACTGAGTCATTTTAACGTAACTTTAAGCACAGCATCTACCTCACCAATCACCAATGAAAAGCTACACTTTCACAACATATACCATAAAAACACTGAGTATCATGGTCGTATGCTGAAATAACAAATACTTTTATCACACAAACTTGACGAAAGAAAATAACAAATTCAGCAGCAGGCAGTATAGCATCATCAATGGAGATAAAAGATGAAAAGTTGAGCACTAGATTAAAATTTCAACACCCTGCGTTCAACTGGAGTAACCGGTGGGTGTGCGAAATTCACTGCTCAACAATAGTTCTTCAAGTTGAACGACAAACACAGGCACCACACAACATTTATAATAAATACAACTTTTCTCCCCAAAGTGTAGTTCAGATCATGAGCCAATATTACTAGCAGGAACTAATGTCAGAATTATGAAGCCATATACAAGATGCTAAGCCAAGTATATCATTATAACTCTGCTCCACAAGAACCTCAGGCACCATGTTTCATTCAAGAAATAATGTGTTTCTAGTACCCAAGTTTTAGTATGTCTTCAAAGGAAAAACAGAATACATCATTTAATTCTTATTTCATGCCTCAAAACTAGTCTTTCCAATATGTCACCATCTCCAGAAAGTAAGAAGCAGCCAATTTTCAGAAGGGCAAGTGGAAACCAGATGAATAAACAAGCTTAAATGAAGGGAAAAGTATTTGTCTGTATAACTTTATTCACCCCAGTCTACGGTCTCCAGCCTGTTTTTATCAGCTTACAGTACCTTCCCTAGCCACCTACCTCCCATCTGAACCTTTTCTCTCTCGCTCTCTCTCTCTTCTTTTTTTTTTTTTTGAGAAAGTTAACTGGTATTATAACCAGAAAAGTATACCAATAGTGAACCTCTTCTCTCTTGCTCTCTCTTTGTTGTCACTTTACTATGACCATATCATCCCCACAAGGGTTCATTATAAGCATACTCTCCTAGGTCTCTTGTTTGTCTTCTTCATCCTGTCACTATAAAGTCAAGACCCAGTCCCCTGGACTTGCATTTGAAATGCACTCTCCTCTCATCCATTACCCAAGACTACCTCACCCACACCTGGACTTACTGAGTCCTTGTCTCCTTGAAAATTTACTCTATCTAGTTTGTCTTTCTCCCTCCAAACCTTTCCCATCTGAAAACATTTTGGGGCCTAGGTGAACAAATTCCTTTGATAGGCTACCTCATTATCCTGAATCCTTCTCCTCCATCATGCCTCTTCCTCTCCATCCTAACCCTCTCTTTCTCGCATACCTCGTCTCATATAGCAATTTAAAACTTAACTAATGGTGTACTAGTGATACGTCGAATGTTCTACCTTATACAACCAGCATACGCCTTCGGGGAAAGGTAAACAGAAAAACGAGAAAAAGAAAACACACGGGCGCACGGGGGGTGGGGGAAGAAAACATAAATGAATGAAAAGAAATCATCAAACAAGAAACAGGTGACTACATACTTGGCCAAAGCTAAGTTGCAATCTCCTGAATCCCAAGTCGAGAAGCTTTCAGGACACCATTGCAGTAGTTTCATCTTCTTCGGCCTCTCCTAGGGACACTTCGTTAAACATGTACTGGCTCTGATACTCCATCAAGTACTGTGTGGATCTCTTCACATCATAAAACAGATTATAGACTCGAGTAATATCTTCCACTTCAACAATCTTCCCTTTCCGCTTTTGGCAAGCCAATGCTGCAGAAGTGATAAGGTGGATGGCGTATCTCAAAGAAGTATTCACTCCGATCTTGGTTAATAAAACTTTTGCATCCTCAGACATTTCTACATCCTCCTCTTGGCATCTGATGTCCAGGATTTTGCGAATTTCTTCCTCTTTGTAAGGTTGTGTAGAGATGATGAGCAGGCGATCAAGGAAGTCAATTGGAATACCATGTGGGGATCTGTAGTTTGTTCCCCGGATTGTAGTAATGCCTCTATTGGTAGCAACAACCAATATAGGTGCCATTTCATTCTCCAAAGCTCGGTTTAGGAAAGAGAAACACTCAATGTCAAGCATATGTACTTCATCAATGAAGAGGACACCAGGCACAATATCTGCTTTTCCTTCCTCCCTCCATTCTGCAACCTTGGTATCTATTTGTTCTCTCACTTCAGCACGAATCTCACCAGTATCACCCGTAAACAGTGCTAAAAATCCCTGTGTTCTGAAATTAAGATGAGCTGATTAACATATTTAATCTAATGAAGTAGCAAACAAGGAAATTCTTTTAAGATGTCACATGTTTTCAGAGGCAACTCTAAAACTCAAAGCGTGAAACTAATAAGTTTTGCAAATACACTAAATGGGAAAGACATGTAAACTACGGATGGCTACCAGCATCACTAATTTGAATTGAAGCAGAGAAAAGGCAAAGGAAACAGGAAGGGGCAAAATCTAAGACTAATGACAAACTTAAATATTTGTTAAAAGTAGTCTATCAACCTTAGCACACAGAACGATCAGTCTGCTATTCAAATGTTATAGTCCATTCCTTATGAGGCCAAAATCCAACCAAACATAATGCAGAAAGGAGAGGTTAAAACGCAGTTCACCAAGAGTGAAGGGATTAGCAAGAAAGAAATAGTCATCCCAGTTCCTAGTCAAAACACACCTTATTCAGTCTTTTGGCAAAATTTAACTACTAGAGTGAAAGTTGTTTTTGAAGCCAATCCTGTCAAATGATCACCAAGAAAAGCTATTAAATGGAGTCCGGAACCAAAAGGGTATAAATTGGTTGAGATTTAACCGAAAGGGCAACTAATATTTTTTAGATACCAAAAGGGCAAAGGCGCAGCCTCTGCAGCGCCTTACCCCTGTCCACTAACGTCCTGTAGACGAAAGCGACGGATGACGGCAAAAAAGGCAATCTTTTGGCAGCAGCTTTTTATGCTGAAGTGTGTTAAATGACAAAGTAAATGGCAATGTAATTGAATTGCATTAATGTATCCTACTTTACTTTTTAATTATAATTTATTACTTTAATATATTTTTTAATGAAATTATTTTTTAGTTATTCTCCATCATTTTAATATATTGTTCAATATTATCCTCTATCGTTATCAAGATAAAAATATACTTTCTCACTAATTTATCCTTCATCATTTCAATATTATTTATTTTCAAATAATTATTTTTTTGTGTAAAATAAAAAATTAATTAATTTTATCTTTATTTTATAAATGCATAATGATTTTGAGATAAATATTTTACTAATATTAATAACTAATATGAGACTAAAAGAGAAATATTAAATGATAAAAATCAAATAAAGAATACCTGCTCTTTCTGTTATAAAATATTTATCAATATTTGGTTTTCGATTTTTAAAAATTAAAATAATTTTTTATTAATATTTTAGATGCAATTTATTATGTCAACATTTTATAAATATTAGTAAAATATTTATCTCAAAATCATTATGAAGGATAAATTAGCTAGAAAGTACATTTTTATTGCCGTCATCCGTCGCTTTCGTCTACAGGACGTTAGTGGACAGGGGAAAGGCGCAGCCGAGGCTGCGCCTTTGCCCTTTTGGTATCTAAAAAATATTAGTTGCCCTTTCGGTTAAATCTCAACCAATTTATACCCTTTTGGTTCCGGACTCCTATTAAATGAATACTCATTGTAGCCCCGTGCCTTACTAACTGAGTATTTTATGATAAGATAAGTAGCTAACTTAGCAAAAGGTATATTATACGTAAAGGAGATGAATAGGACAATACTACTTGGCTATAACACTGAGCTTGACTTCTAAAACCTTTTGACAGAACACGTATTTACTCTTATTCCTATTCCTAATAGATGACCTGACAAGAGAATCAACTACTTAAAGAACAATTTCCAATGAGAGGGTAATGCAGAACGGAACAATTAAGTAGGCAACCATAGACAAATCAAAATCGTTCCTTTCCAACAAGAACAAGAACAACAACAACAACAATATAACATACCCAGTGTAGGTACACAGACCTTACACCTATCTAAGAGGATAGACAGCTCAAGGAAAATTGGTCCAAATCAAGCTACAATGAATCAAAAAAACCATTTCTTTCCACAAACAAATATAAGTAGTACTGTGCAAATTAGTACCTGCTATTTATGACATCAATTTCATGAAGGGTAACACAATGTACAATCTCCTTCCGCTTCTGCAGCTCCCCTTCAGGACACTGTACAAACTTAGTCTGGGGTCCCATGGCATCATAATCCCTCGACCTCGAAAACGACCTCCCCAATTTCGTAATCTTCCCGGAAGATTTATCAATAGCAATAACATCCCCACTCTGAACTTTCTCCTTCCCTAAAGCCTCAATCATCTTCGCCCCCATATCATAAATAGTCTCCATATCAGTAGTCTTCAACGTCAATTTCCCTGTTTTCGATGCAGCTCCCGCCACAGCAGGCCGATCAATCTGTACTTCCACGACTTCACCTTCAATAACTTCAGCTTCTTCTTTAATTCTCACACCAATTGCTTTACGAAAAGCCTGCATTAACGCTTCAGTTTTCGACATATCAAGTGAATAAAGTTCGCTACCTGCAAGCATAGCAAAAGGGGTTTCTTGACCTAACGATTTAGCCATACCCATCGCTATTGCTGTCTTGCCGGTGCCGGGTTGACCCGCAAGTAGAAGTGCCCGACCCGCAATTTTACCTTGTTGAACCATTTTAACAATGATTCCAGCAGCTTTTCGAGCTGGAATTTGACCTACCATGCCTTCAGAGCTTAACCGAGGTTCGAGTGAAGAATCGAGACCGAGACCTCTGATATGGGAGTGCGCCCCTATTCGTTCTATTCGGGTTAGGTCACGCATCTCTGAGATTTTCACATCCCCCATTGCCATTGATGAACCGAGAAAGATACAGAGGAGAGAGCCAAACTTTAGGGTTTAGGGTTTTAGGGATGTGACAAATATAAATCATATCATGCGACTCATCAGAGGAAGTACTCGGGTCGGATCGGGTCGGGTCGGGTCGGGTCGGGTCGGGGCAGATATGGTAATATATTTAAAAATAATTAATTTAATTAATTTTTGAATTATTAAAATTAAATTATTAAATCAAATTTAATATAAGATATATTTATCTATTTAGTTGTTATCGATTTTTATTTGGTTCGATTATTCGGTTATGAAATGATTCATTCAAAAAACAAAAAAGGCAAATAATTCATTCAAAAGGAAAATAAATTGTCTTTGTAACATTTTGAATCTTATAATTATTGTACAAGACGTATAATTATGTTTAATTTTCTAGTTATATTGTTAGTTAATTCAATATACTAAATAACATAAACTTATTGAATAATATATAAGATGTCGATATTGTTACACAAATAAAAGACGCATTATAAATTACTCTTTGTTATTAGATTGTTGCATTTTTCATATAAAGAATTGGTTAAAAAAATAATATATTATGTATATACGATCATGAAAAAATATGTATATAATTTGTTGGGTTGATTCAGTTATTTTTTTCAATTTTTTGGAACAAAATCAAAAGCAAATCAAATATTATTGAGTTTTAAAAATATAGAACCAAACAAGATCAAATAAAAATAAACGCGACTTCATATGCTTGTAGGGGGAAAACGCTCCAGTACAAGAGAGATTTTCTTCTTTCTGTTACTCCTACTTCACTTCAATTAGGCAATATAAGAAAGCAAGAGCTTTTCTAAAAGGTTCCACGCAGAATAACATAATTTTTATCTCAACTATCCTGTATGATAACACGATCGTTGGTGCCCTTCCGAGCCGAGAGATAAGGGATTGAAATTCATTGGACTGGACATATCTTCTCCACGATCTCAGGGAAATGAAAAAAAATTCTCAAAGATTCATAAACAAAGAGTAGGCTTAAGTAATGTAATAGGGGTCAGGTCAATAATAGCTATGTTATTGCCCTACTGATTTAAGGCCTCCGCCCGATCTCGAAAGAACATTTTTTCGGGTTCATCTTCAATTGATGTTTTCTTAACCTTTCGAAGACCTTGTGTAAATTTTCGATGTGGTCAATTCTTTCTTTTGAAAAGACTACCAAATCATCCACGCAAGGCTCGCATATGTTATGTAGGAGGTCACTGATAATTTGTGTCATTGTTCTTTGATATGTTGCACTTTCTTTTTCTTTTTTGGGGTCTTATTTAATCTTTTTTTGTTCGATTTTTCTATTTGAATCAATTTTGATCAAAATCGTGAATATCCTAACCACCATCATCACTTGTCACTAACCATATCTATCATGGCTAGAGCTATTCAAAACCAAATCGAAACTGATTATCGAAATCGAAAAAAAATTATTGGTTTATCGATAACGGGTTATTGATTTAGTAGTTTTGGTAATAGTTTAATTTATTTTTTTTTGTAATTGGGTTATCGATTTTTAATGGTTTTAAATTTTTTCGTAACGGGTTAACCGATAACCCCATAAAAGTTAAACAATTATATTTGTACTACTTGATATATAAAGTCCTTGATAGTTTCATACTTTTATTTTCTACTGTCTTAAATTCTTAGTTATTCTACAATGTAATAGTGTTTGATTTTGAGCGAAATGCAATTTGTCAACTCATGCGTATGGTTCATTTTATTTGACACCTTATTTTTAAGTAATTTTCAATTTAAAAAATTGTCGGATCTTAGCGGTTAAACCGATAACGATCAATTACTGATAAGTCAATATCTTAATAATTCCATACCAATTTAACATATCTACAAATTAAAAATTAATAAATTTCAAAATCGAATCGAACCGACCGATATGCGGCTTTAATCATAACAACTAAATATGTACAAAGGGAGTACTTTTTAGTAGTTAAGAGGATGAATATGTTGAACATCTTTTAGAAAAACAAATATGAACATAATGGGCCTGGGCTTAAACAACAAAATAGAAGGCCCAACCCACACCAACCTTCCTCCCACTTCTTATGAGCCCAATTTCCATAACCCAGTCATCACCTCACACATCGGCAAACGCCAAATACGATGCTAACAGTATGATTGTTACGTATCGTTTCATAATGTATAGTATTGTGTTGTATTATATTTTCTTATATTGTATTATATTTAATTGGAATCATTTTGATGAATATAAATATACAATTTTTAGATAGATTATATCATTTTTTTGTCTTTATATAATGTCAGACATAGCAATTTGAAGGGAAAATCTATAAGAAAAGTGAGGTATGAAATAGAGTTATAATAAAAAAAAATTATAAGGTAAAGAATAAAATAGAATCATTCGAATAAAACAAAGATAAAATGAGAAGAGAAATAAGGTAACGATGCTATCACACCAAAATAGTCATTACATAAAATGAGATTTTTCGTCGATTTGTGTTAACAATGGATTTAACAATACAATACAATAAAATTTATGTAACAATCAAAATAAACACGATATCTAATAGCTTTATGGTCAAAGATATATTGTGGCTTATTTTGATTTGTCCATGTCTTATGTAATGACAAGGACTTGCACAAATTATTGATCTTGTTCTATTTTTTTATTTTATTTTATTTCACATGTTAGAAATCATGGATTCATAAGTCGATTCACCTAAAAAGACAACAAATTTTGCCGTGTAAGTAGCCAACTCCATTACAAAATTCACTTTTCTTTCCATTCTTATGCAATAGCTCACAAATCACACAGGAGAGGTAACCCATATTAGGTAAGCTCAGTGCGATGAGCTCGACCTAGAAGGCAAATTCTTTGCTTTCGTTGACAAGGAATTTCAAACTCGAGACCTTCAACATGGAAATCCCAAATATATTAATTAAGGAGTAGTGAAATTAGCTATGTTGGGACTATTTTCTATTACATATTTGATCTGATATATTAATTAAGAGTCATGGGAATATTTTCTATTAACTATTTGATCTGGTGTACTGATTAAAAGTAATGAAGTTAGTTATGCTGAGATTATTTTCTATTAACTGTTTGATTTTGATATTTTAATTAAGAATGATTTTATCTTTATCCGTGCTTATTCATGTGTAAATAGCTCATATATTGCTAATATCATAATTTATTGTATATTAGTTATACCTTATAATACTGAATAAAGTATATACACTAATTATACATAGGCTAAAAATCTTTATGTATATTCTATTTTTTAAAATTTTATTTGTGAAATTATACTGAATATATTATCGACATGATATATTTTCTATGGCTAATAATTTGGTTGAACTAATAAAAGATTTGGTTGAAGTTCTTGTGGTATCACCTTTGACATGTTTCATTTTCTCATTTGAGGATACTTTACCTACCATAAAAAAGAAAACTCACATGAAAAACCAGGGCAAATTTACACCACAAGTTAAAAATCCGATAAATTTTAATAATTTTGATTCAAATTTTATGTTCATGTAAAGAAATTAATTTACAATAATAATAAATTAATTATAATTTTAAGTGAAATTTTAAGAGATTAGAGAGTAGAAGATAGGGAGATTGTTTTTTATATCTCGATCATGGGGCGAATTTATAGGCTAAAATATGGAGCATGTGAACTTGTGATCTTTCCGTAAAATTTGATATTTTATGAATGTATTTTTTAAAATTGATATAATATTATTTGATGACACTCATATTGCAAGAAGGTTAAATTGACATATCTCTTACACTCTCATTTCCAAAGTATGAAAGTTATTGACTAACCAACACTCTGTCTCATAGAGTATAATCCGTATAACTATCACTCTATAGAACTTACCTTTAAGTTGTGATGACATATTCTTGTCACACAAAAAATTGAATATAACGAGCCTTTATTTCACACACCCCATCTATCCCACGCCGATCTAATATAATGTATAACATCTACATCAATTTCCTCGTTATCCTAAATTGTTGACTTTAGGAACTTGAAACTCCATCTCTTAAGTATGACTTGTGTGTCAAGTTCCATGACCGTGTCCATTTTAATAGTCACATCACTAAACTTACACTTCAGATATTCAATTTCGATCTTCAACTTGAAACCCTTTGATTCCAAGACCTTTATATCTTTAAACCTTCATCGTTATATTAACTTTACATCTCATTCAATATTATGTCATCTGCAAATAAATGAACCATGACACCCAATATGTATAAATTACATATCCTAAACACATTTCTTATTTTATTCTGAAATTCAAATCCTGTAAATTTGAAATTCTAGATCTGCTTATATGAAAAAGGATTGTAGTCAATATCATTTAAAAGAGAAAAAAATGATTTTATACACTAAAGGGTTGTTTGGTTGGAAGCAAGTAATTTATCCTACGACTAATTATTCTAGGATAAATTATCCCAAGATAAATAATTCCATCGTGTATATGAATAATTTATCCCATCACTAAGATATAAAATGGTGGCATAAATAATCTCATGACGGCTTAATATCTCAAACTAAATGGAGAATAAAATAATAGTACATTTTATCTTGAAACTATTATACCTTATACATCACATCAAACGACTCCTAAAAAAAATAATTAATGACAGGTGAAGAAATAAAATAATCGTACATGATATCTTGAAATTATATACATAAAATAACTTATTCTATCACTAAAGTAAAAATAATAAAATAAATAATTCAAAAATTATCTAATATCTCTCACCAAACATAAGATAAAAAAAATTTATATTTTATTTTGAAATTATTATACGGAGAGGATAAAAGAGCCTTTAAATCAATCATGAGTGGCATGCAATTTATTGTGCTAGAATACAATTTGTCAAGTTGTGAATTGTGACAAAACTTATGTATTTTTATTTTATATTAATAAATAATGTTTAATGTATTTTTTATTTTATATTAATAAATGTTTGGCAGCTTATTATTTATTATGTGCAAATGGATAACTTATTGATAACTTTTTCAATTATCAAAAGCATCGGTGCATCTTCTTTCCTTATCAACAATATCCCTCCATTTATTTTTATTTATCACTATTTCACTTATCGATATTAAATTATATAAAATTTGACCACTATTTTTAAGAGGCATTTTTTCATCATATTAATATGAGAAGGATCGTAACTTATAATATTTTTCGTATAGTTTTTAACCATCTAAATTTTAGATTTTAAATATTAAATTTAACTTTGAAGTTTAGTCAAGTTGACCTCAAAAAGTAAAATTGTGACAAATATAAGTGAACAGAGAGAGTAACAAAATAATTCCTCTCCTTCTTATTTTACGTGACACTTTTTTATTATTGATAATTAAAATCATTTTTAATTTTTTTATTATTAATAAATACTTTTCAATCATAAAAATAACTAGAGATTATTCTAAATCATAAATTTCAAAATTTTTTAATTTAACTAATATCATATAAAATAAAATAGAACAATTTTTTTTTTAAAAAAAAGACTTTATTTTTGGAAAATATTTATAATTCCTTATAAAAAGGATACGTGTACGATCAATATTTTCTTGAATATTTCTTTATTCAAATAAATATCTAAAAAAAAGAAAAAGAAAAAGAGACGTGTTCAAACTTTCTATTCAATATCCAAAATTATAGTATAACATTAGGGGTCGTTTGGTATATACAATATAAGATAAAGAAAAATATTTTATCATGGAATATTTCATTAATTTATTTTATGGACATTTAACTATATTTTATTATAAAATTTGAAAAAAAAATATTTTGAAGTTGTGATAAATACAAATTATTATTTTTATGATTAATTTAAAATAAAAAAAATTAAAAATTCTTTGAGAAGTTCAAATATATAAAAAATAATAATTTTATTATTTTAATACAAATATTAGTAGAATAAAATAATTTTAAAATTATCTAATACTTCAAATTAAACGCGATATAAAATTAATCCTAAATTTGATTCGAAAATTATTATTTTTATCTTGCATACCAAACGGTCCCTTATTGTCCCTTTCATGTTTTTGTCGTTTTTGAAAAGTACCCTTCAACTTACTCCTATTGATAAGACAGCCCACAGCTCAGCAGCAGCCACCCAAATTTCCTCAAAATTCTTTTTAAAAACCTGCATATTCTCACCTGAATTTATCAGAAATCATCCAAAAAAATTAAGAAAAATCAAAATACCAAAACCCCTTTTCAAATTCCTACCCACAATTCCAAATTTGAAGTAATCTTGATATCAAAGATTTGATTTTTATCTAATTGAAATTGAGATATTTGATTTTGATTTTGATTTTGATCATAGTATCCATTATGGGGTTTGAAAAAGATAAAGCAAGCTCATCCTCTCATGTTCTGCAAATCCCAAGGGAAGATACACCACTATTAGCCAAGAATCATCACCTTTCTTCACCTTCAAAGACTTTTGCTAATGTTTTTATTGCCATAGTTGGAGCAGGGGTTCTTGGTCTTCCTTATACCTTCAAGAGAACAGGATGGGTAATGGGTGCTGTTATGTTATTTACAGTTGCATTTCTTACTTACCATTGTATGATGCTTCTTGTATATTCCAGAAGGAAAATTGAATCCAATCTCAAAATTTCCCAAATTTCATCTTTTGGTGATTTGGGGTTTGCTGTTTGTGGACCTATTGGTAGATTTGCTGTTGATGCTATGATTGTTCTTTCACAAGCTGGTTTTTGTATCAGTTACATTATTTTCATAGGGAACACTTTAGCATATTGTTTTAATTACTCTAAAACTAATCCAAATCCCAAGATCTTGGGGTTATCACCTAAGGCTGTGTATATTTGGAGCTGTTTTCCCTTTCAGTTGGGGTTGAATTCAATTCCTACTCTTACCCTTTTAGCTCCTTTGAGTATTTTTGCTGATGTTGTTGAATTAGGAGCTATGGGGATTGTAATGGTTGAAGATGTGATCATTTATCTAAAGAGTAGTCATATTCTTGAAGCTTTTGGTGGATTTAGTGTGTTTTTCTATGGTCTCGGTGTGGCTGTTTATGCTTTTGAAGGTGTTGGAATGGTATTGCCTTTGGAAGCTGAGACAAAAGACAAGGGAAAGTTTGGGAAAATCTTGGGTCTTTCAATGGCTTTGATCTCTCTAATGTATGGTGCTTTTGGAGTGTTGGGATATTTTGCTTTTGGTGAAAATACAAAGGATATAATTACCACTAATCTTGGACAAGGATTGCTTAGCAGCCTAGTTCAAATTGGTCTTTGCATAAATTTGTTCTTTACTTTCCCTCTGATGATGAATCCAGTATATGAAGTTGTGGAAAGGAGATTTTGTGAAGGGAGGTATTGTGTTTGGATAAGGTGGATTATGGTTTTGGTAGTGACATTTGTGGCATTGTTAGTGCCTAATTTTGCTGATTTCTTGTCATTGGTTGGGAGCAGTGTGTGCATAATTCTTGGCTTTGTGTTGCCTGCTTTATTTCATCTGATTGTTTTCAAAGATGAGCTAAGATGGCATGGTTTGGTTTGTGATAGTGCAATTATTATAATGGCTACAATTTTTTCAGTCTATGGAACCTTCTCTTCCATGCTGGAGATATTTGGAACCAAGGAATAAATTGTCTGTACAATTTCAAGAGATGCTTATTATGTATTATCATCCATCAGAACTTTGCAGTTAAGCATGTTTGGGCAAGAGTATTAGTAGGATGGGCAATCTCTCAGAAGTCCTTATGTTGCATTCCTCATTCAGAAACAGTCTCTCTACTTTCCGAGTTAGGAGTTAGGAGTAAGGTTTGCATACACCAGACGCCACATGCCGGATTACAATGGATATGTTATTGTTATTTGTTATTTTTTATCATGCATTATGGTTCAATGGTATTTATTATCCCTACCATAAGAGTTGGTTGTCCATTTCTTTTTCTTCCTTCCTACCATTTGTAAATTTGCTTCCATCTAAAGGCCCATTGATAATAGGCTTGGTACAATTATGGAGGTTGTGTGAAGGACATGATCATGTCCACTTAGCATTCATTGCAAATGGTCATAGTTTGTTCAAATGGCCATTTGATTCTCTTCTTAGTACTATCTAAAATAATACTACTATATTATGATTTGAAAGTTGTCTTAAATTTGTTACTTGGGATTGTGCCTCTTGGATAATAAGGATGGATATACCTGACCTCGACTTGTTTGAGATTGATGCGTAATTATTGCTATAGTGAAGTTGGTGTCGAATTTTGTTGATTGACCTTGACTTGTTTGAGATTGATGCGTAATTATTGTTATAGTGAAGTTGGTGTCGAATTTTGTTGATTTCTTGTCATTGGGGTTCTTTTCCGATTTACCAGTTCATTTGATTCTATTGGGGGGGGGGGTGGGGGAGTTGATTCATGTCACGAGTATCTCGTTTTGTTAGGCACTGATATGATGAGCTCTATCAATTACACGTGTTTTAGTCAGTTGAACGTCTTACTTTTATGAATGACCTATTTGAATATAAATTAATCAAGAGCGAGGATTTTACAAAGTCAAATTCAATATTGTAAGCGCAAATCGACGTTCCTGATATGAAAGTAAAAGTGGAGGGAAACCCAACCCTAAATTGGATTCAACACAATCATTTAGTTTGTCTTCTTGTATTTTTAGCAGTTTTCTTTTGCACTATCAAAGCTTTTGAGCATTAAAAATCTCAACAAGGCATTAATGTTGATCCACAAAAATTTTCTAAATCTGCAGTAAAATATTGTACATCTGCAATTGAGGAATTCTGGTTTTGTCACCATCTCATTCTGGTTTGACACAATATACAAACTCTCCAACTTTGAGTATGCACTATCAAGACACCTCAACTCGTCTCCCACTGTGTCAGTTGAACATTTCAACTTACAAAATGATCATCTAGACACCTCCAAAATTTATGTGTCATGTTGATGTCGGGTGTCCATAAGACACAAAGTGGGACAAGTTGGAGTGTTTAGTTGTCAATTGAGACCAAGTAGAGGTGACTAGATACTTGTCGAGGCCTAGTTTGAATGTTTGTTGCCGCTTGCTGAAGCAATATAGGCAACATATTATGTGTAAAACAAATATGCAAGCAGTTAAATATCAACATATAAATGTTAATTGGGATGGAAGAGGCCATATATGTATAAAAAGAAAGAAGCAAGCAAAACAAGAAAGAAACTAACTCAGACTATAAGTTCCACCATGGTAGCTGCCTCTCTTGAAACTAAAACGCGAAGACTGTGATTGCATCGACTTATTGTTTAACGCGAGTGGATGCCTCAAAAGTTTGTCACTTCAATGTTGATGACCTCTCAACTGGAAAAGTAGGCTTGTTAATACCAGTAGCTTTGTTGATCTTCTCATTAGGTGACGATGAAAGTTTGGAATTCATGTCCTTTTTGGGGTTCCCTTTATTCCTGAAACTGCAATTACTGAGGGGTAACTTTTTCTGCTTCATCCGCCCCTTCTTTTTATCAACGCTACATATATCATCTGGCGATTCTCCGACTTCTTTCTTTGAGTTCATTGGGTCTATTTTGCCATTTTCTATCTTTCTGTAGTCAGCCTTGCTCAAGTCTACTCCAATCAGTTCTTTCTCCTGGCTAGGACCATTTGATGCCTTAATTCCAGCAATATCAAATCCATTGATCGTGGAAGGTCGGTTTCCTTCCCATGACATACTTACATTCTGAAGCTTTGAATTTTCAGAAGGAAAAGATCTTTTAAGCCTCTTATGTTTGTGATTTCTAGAGGCGGAGGTTGAGTTCTTTGTCCTACTTACTGTCCGAGCTAAATCTTCATTCGTTCTACAATCCTTAGTCACTTTACACTTATTATTATACAGCATCTCAACAGGAACATGCTTCTTCATCTTATTCTTCTTTGAGTGGTTGTCTTTATCTGTAACCACCTCGGAAATAGTAACAACCAACTCCATAGCACTCTTAGCAGCAGCCATGGCCTCTGCTGCTTTCGCAGCTTTCTCTTCAGCAACAGCTCTTGCAGCTTTTGCAAGCTCAACAGCTTTTAGAGCTGCCACTCTCGAGGCCTCAACAATCTCCTCAATGGAGTGATTACAATCACCCGAGTGAAACTTCAACAAGTCATTAAGACGGATATCAAACTCAAATCCTGTAACATCATCAGTAGGAGAGGATGGAGTACATGGATAAACATCAAAAATCTGTTTTTTCAATCCTGCAAGAAGCCGTTTTCGAGGAGGCAAAAGCACATCTGAATCCAAGTGATCAATGTCACATATATTCCCTTCCATCTTTTTCTCTACCTCTACACAATAGCTGATTGCTTCAACAATCCATTACACTACAAAGAACAGTAAAGAACACACTTTTAGCATGAAGCATATGACTGAATAGTCTCTTTGGCCAAACTATAAAAAATTGTTTTCTTCACCATAAGCGCTTATTCAAAAACTACGTTGGAAGAAAAGCCATTCATGTTTGGCTAATCAGTTTTGAGAAACACGTTTCGCGAATAGCAAAGAAGTAATTTGTACTTGATCAATGTTCCAAAAGTGCTTCTGGGAAAAGTTACAATTTTTAGCTTCTGCTACTAATCAAAAGCACTATTTTTTTTCACAAAAGATTGGTCAGACAGGCTATAGAACAACTCAATTTTACATTTTTCTTATTTTATAACCATGGTGTCCAGAATAGCTTTCACACCTCGTGTAATTCCACCGGGATACTTGCCACCTGACAACAGCAACAAGCACCAGGTAACTCCGTCCATCAAAGCTACGAGCCTAAGGACAGATAAGACAAAAATCACCTACCATGTTTTTGTCTCTACTAGGATTAGAAACCAGAGTTCGAACCTAAGACCTCGTGGTTTTCAACTCAGTTTATTGACCACCAATTTCACATTTCTGGCTTTTATTTCAAAACCCCACATCAGATTTCACAAAATCTTCACCTATGAACACCTTAAACACAACCACTCACCAAATTGAATCAAGATCAAACAACACAAGTACAAATTCACTGAAACCCCATAAATAAACAGCAAGAAGAGTAAAAACAAAACAGAACAGTAAAATGCCAGTGTACCAACATTCCAAGATTATAAAACATAAAACTTTACCAAGAATTTAGCATCTTTGATTTGATTTAAAGGGGTTGTGTAAAATCTCAATTATGCTTATAGCTCCTTAAATATGTGTGTGCACATAACTTTTTGGATATATAAAAGGAAGCCCAAAATTAAATGCAATGTGAGAGTCACAGAAGGGGGAAAATACCTGATCTTGTGATCTTAGAAGATACAAAAAGGTTGAAATTTTAGGGTTTTTAGAGAAGAGGTGAAGGGGTACATATGAGGAAGATCATGGTGAAAAAAAGGTTTAAATTTATTTTTATTTTTTATTTTTAGAAATTGAACAAGTAAATACGCATATCTTATGTGGCATAATACAAGTGTGTCATCGTGTAGAATGTAGTGTAGGACGTGAATTGTCTTGTAGGACGTCAAAAAGGACGTGAGTGTATACTTGTTTAATGATATACAAGTTTAAGTAGCTATTTATGCACATCCAAAGTTGGCTGACATAAAAATCAAATGTGAAGTACATTTATAAGGTATATTTCTCGTATTTTTTTATAACTAATTACATGACAAGAAATTAAATTAAAACGTAACAACAACAATATACCCCGTGAAATCCCACAAAATGGGATTTGATTCTTTCATCCACAAACAATCGAATCCTAATTCTCTCTAACCTTTCGTCTTTCTTCTTTCATTGTTACGATTTATGGCTCAAAATAAAAATTAAAAATATAAACAAATGAAATTCATATGAAACAAAAATCACTTTTTTTTTGACATAATACATAAATATGCCATTTGACTTAACTTCGATTGATATTTATGTCATCCAACTCTGGATGTGCATAAGTAGATACTTAAACTATCCAAAAGTTGAACAAGTAGACACACATGTCCTATGTGGTGTCCTTCTGTGGCAATTTCCGTCCTACGCGTAACATGTTTGTTTTCTTGTTTAACTTTTTGAATAGTTTAAGTGTTTATTTGTGCACATCCAAAGTTGAAGGACATCAATGCAAGAAGAAGCCAAGTTAAAATATATTTATCTATTAGTCCCAGATAATATTTGAAGTTATATATGAATAAAGTTTATGAAAAATTATTAAATTTTAGTCCTTTTTTTTGTTGAATTTTAACGATAAATATTTAAAGATAAGTTATCATTTTATGATATGATTGAATTTCAATCTTTTTACTTTTTTTAAAAAATAAATTTTATTTTAATTTCAATATTATGTGCATGAACTTCAGACAAAAATAACTAATTTACTAAAGATAATAATATGATTGGTCCAAAAGTATAAGAGAAGATAATGTTGAGATATTTCATAATAGAAAGGTACTTTTAGGGACCTTTTAAATTTGAAAAAAAATTATTTTGGGATTATAATTTCACATTCATATGTGATAGATAATATCAAAATTTTGATACAAAATTTATATTTATATTAGCTAATATTAATAATCAAATATTCTTTCTATCTCATTTTAATTGTCATAATTTTTATTTTTAGGATCAAACTATATAAACTTTGACTAATATTTTAAAATGTATTTTTTTAATCATATTGATATGAAAAAAATTGCACTCAATAATATTTTTCGTATAGTTTTTGAATATTTTATTTTTTATTTTTTATTTTAAACTATCAAATTAATTTAATCTAATATAGCTTTAAAAATTAGTCAAATTAACTTTCGAAAAATACAATATGACAAATAAAAAGAGACGGAGGGAGTACTGGATAAAAAATAATCCAAACTTTATACATAGGATTAACAAAACCACCAACTCTTATTTGTATAAAATAAATCATATTGCAAAATAAATAAATATTAAACTATTACTATATTTTTTTTGTTAACAATATCTCTTTTCAACTAATCCTCATATATATTTTCCCTAATTTATGTGGATAACAAATTAGTTACTCCATGTTGATTTTAATTATGCTACAAACATTTACTAATCCAATTAATTTGTTTGTTTTTATGTTAATTTTCGACTTTGTGAATTTTCTTAATTTATGAATAAAATAATTTTGAAAGAAAAATTTAAATTTAATATCTGGGCTCTAAGTTTGACTCACTGAAAAACAAAAAGCATGAGAGTTGTTCTTTCTTATGATTTTTTTAAAAAAAATACAGCAGTATTATGCCATGTAAAATGTGTATGTCTACTTGTTCAACTTTATACAAGTTTAAGTATCTATTTATGCGTATATTCAAAGCTTGAAGCATAGATACCAGCTGAAACAAAGTTAAAAGACACGTTTATGTATTATTCCAAGTCAGGTTCTGCTAATCTAAGTTTAATCTTTTGCATATTTGAAACAATGTTTGCATACAGGGGCAAAGCTACATTCATCCGAGGGTGGTCAGATCAACACCCTTTGTCGGAATTTTTTTCGAATATATATGTTTTGATATATATATATCGATTGTTGAACACCTTTCATACAAAAATCACTCATTCATGTTTTAAAAGTATGAATACCCTTGATAAAAATGCCGACTCCGCCACTGTTTGCATATGATTGATGATATATACAAGAGAAAAGATTGAACATATTTATGATTGCATATCATTGATCATTTCATGAATAAGATCACCAACAATCTGATATTCAACATCTTTTCCTAGTGCATTAACATCTTCATCAACTAATTCGTCCCAACGCGTGCAATGCAATTCTCGGGCTAGTACAGTTTCGAGGGATAGAGATGATATATCTGAGGAAACTCGCGCAATTTCCAATACATGTTGTAATAACTTCTTTCCTCGCGGAGGTCGTGTATCAGAACTAATAGTCCTTTGCATAGAAGTGCTTCCGAGTACACCTGGAAGCACTTCATTCAAGAAATCACATAACAACTTGTGATTTAACTTGTTGAATTGATGATCAATGATTGATCCTTCTTCGTCGTTGTTTATGATCTTTTGCCTCTTGTAAGACTCTTCAACTTCTTCAAAGACTTGGTTGCTGATGTGCTTTCCTAGTGGATCCCATTTCGATAGATGTTTATCACATGAACCATTGTATAAACCAGAAGCAACAAGCAGATCTCTAATGAATGCTTCAGCTGGATCCTCAATCTCCATTACAGTCTCCTCTTCAATAGGCTGCTCGTCGATTATTGTCTCCTCTGAGTCACAAGTTTCTAGCTGATTCAATTGCCTCCTTAGCTCTGTGTCATTGAAAGTTTTAACAATTAGCATCACATCATGTACAACAACTTCTTTTATCAGATGTTGCAAAGAATGTGTTGTTCAAGTCGAGTTTCCTTATTGTTCCATAAGTCTAGTTTCCCTATTTCTAGAGGAAAGGAAAAATCTTTAGTTTAAGACCACCAGAATCAGAAGTCGTCTTCACTTTCTTTAACTCCATGTCAAGTCAAAACAAGATAAACAACTTGAAATGGAGGGAGTAGTAGTTGAAGTTTTCTCGTTATGACAAGATTCGAACTGTTAAGTCCATCTCACATCACATTGTAACAGCGCGTAAACTACAAATGTAATGAATTCAACATAAGTTTTTACTCGTACCGTTCAGATTAGAGCTGATTTCTTTGAAAACATGAGGTATCTCACTATCATCCAGTGGATTTACATCTGAAATTGATGAGGATGATGATGATCTGAAATAATCTGTTTGCCTCCAAAATTCTTCATTGCTTGTGCTACATACAGATGCAGGGCTTGGTGGAACCTCAGTGGAATTCTCCTAGGATCAAATAAGTTGTATATCAATTATATATTTATATTCAACATAAAAACTAGTTCTGTTACAAAAATAGTTTTGTGACTTTAGTGTTACAAAGAATAAGTTTTTAGTGACCATCCATGAAATTAACCTGCATAAAAAGATCGGAACTTTTCGAGTTAATGGTCAAAAACATACTAGAAGTATCACATTTTAGCGAGTTTCCTACCTGAACTATCATGTCTTCACTTTTCCTGTCTGACCTACTATCAGTTGCTCGCTTTTCCTACTTAATTATCACCATCGTTCAGGTAGGAAAAGGTAACAACTGATAGTTGAGGTGTGTTTTGATTAAGGTTTGCTGATAGTTCAAGCAGAAAAAGTGAATATCTAATAGTTCAAGAAGGAAACTCGTAAAAATGTGATACTTCAGGTGTGTTTTTGACCATTATCTGAATAGTTTCAATCGTCGAAGAGAGCAGACACTTGAAGTTTCTTACTTGTCTCACATAAAATTTGGATGCAACTGTTTGTGTGCTCTGGAGATCTTTCATGTGAATTTGTTTGTTTCCATGTGATTCCTCCAAAGATTGAATTTTTCTACCAAAGAGCTTTCCTCTAAGTACAAAACTATACTTAAAGCTGGAAACTTTTTCCTTAAGGTTGAACTTCTCTTTACGCCATTTCTTGACGTTCACTGTGACCTCCTCGATAGCCTCGTGTTTTCTCCTAATATGAGCCCCCGTTAACACATCTCGATCCTCCAGGAGAAGTTTTCCAAATGATGATCGTGATACGGGAGCTGACAAAGATCTAACCAGGTTCCTATGAAATAGTTTCTGGTCTAGCATAACATCATTAGCAAGTTCCTGTCTGGAATATCTGCTCCGCGTGTCTGATTCGTCTTTCATATCATCCCCGTGGCACACTTCATTTGAAGAATATCTGATTAGTTCAGATCTGCTCTTTTCTCTATTCCGTGTTACTGATCTGGAGCTTACACGACCATGTTTGTCGCTATCATGAGATGATTCATCCCTCAGGACATTCCTCAACCTTTCTGTCAAAATTCTTCTTGTATCTCTATTAGTGAACTCAGAAGAACCAGCCTCGTCACGTTGTCTATAAGACCACATTGATTCTGATCCGTGTAGAGTCGTTCCAACATCCCTAGTAACACTCTCTCGCGCCTGTTTTGCAATACATTGAGCTATTCTCTTTGCATCTGATGGCTTCTCAATGGTTTTCTGGGAACTCTTCTCTTGCAATTCAAATTTGAGTCTTTCCTTAACCTCCTGAAGGAATTCTTCTATACTACTCCCGTCTTCGGATATTCTAGGAGAATTATCCCATGATTCTTCATTTTTACCCATCCTGTTGGAAACAGGCCTCAAAATTACAATCTTTGCAGGAGCAGAATCCGACTTAAAGTTCAATGCACGATTAGTCTTATTTCGTGCAGCTGAAAGAAAATCATTTTTATCTTTCTGAATCATCGAAATACCTCTTCCGTGTATATTTTCTGTTACAGCATGTCCTTTAAGCTCTACAGATCTCTCAGTAACCGTCTCTCTCATTGAGTTCGCGTAAAGAACCATTTTTTCTTTGTTCAGGTGTCGTTGTGCCATCCGTTGATCTGTATTGGTGCTAAGTTCATCAAACTTTGAGCATTCCTTGAACCTTGCTGATTGATATGCTTCAAACTCTTTCTTAAACTTTTGTAGCTCCTCTTCCTGTGGATGTTCTCGGGGTTTAGGCTCGTTGAACTTCAGGCTATTACTGCTACGTCTGTCAAAGGAATCAAAAACTGTTTGCCTCGAGGAAATCATTCTCAACCTTTCCTCGTCTACTGATAACGTATCCAGGCCCATCAGACGAGCTACAACGCTAGGTGCATTCTGTCCTGTGTTTGGTCTTTTAGCTAATTCTTCCCTTATCAGTTTCTTCATTGGAGCCTCATTCACATAACAGTTCTTCTCTGGCCAGTCATTTGTCATGTGATAAGTACACTGAAACGCAACCAAATGAGAATCAAATGTTCATTCAGAGATGGATTTCACTCTCACGATGCGTCAAAGAAATAACAAACTGTGTTGCATAACAAAAACAGAAGCAACACCAGAAGGAAGGTAACCAAATGATGATCAAAGAGAAGGATCAAATGCTCATGAAGTTCCAAAATGCATATATTTTAGAAGATATCTTGTGGGATTACATGAGAAGGATGAAGTATAAGTTTCTCATTTCACTTTCATGGCTCCATATAGTAAGATTTAACCTCACATCAACTTAGAGAAGACGAGACAATCAGAATCGCGATAATTCCAGAATAACATAACAAATTATTACCAGGATATCGTCCTCTTCAACACAGAAGCTACATGAAGCCTCTGTTGGCTTCTCCGATCTATTTCGAGGAGCTTCTAGGTCTGCATAATAGATGAATGTATCATAACACTTCTAATAACTAAGCACAGAAAAAAGTGAAAATGAAAGAAACATACTTTAATAGCCCCTAGTGGCGGAGCCAGGAATTTTTCACTAAAATACAAAGAAGTAAACACATGAAGAAACCAAGGGATTCAACATCTACTATATGTAATAAATCCCCTTGGCCCTACCTAGCCCCGCCTCTGATAGCTCCTCTGTCTCGGAAACCTATGTTGTTTTCGAAATCAATCAAACTCGATGCAGCCCCAGATGGTTTTCTTTTTATCTTTATCAGAACAATACAAGTCAGTATTTCATTGTGACTTAAAGAATTGCAACAACCAGAGGCTGATGCAGCCTACTTAGTGAACCTTTAATTTCAAAGAAATGGTTTTTTCTATAGGTAGAACTACTATGAGCGATCTAAACTGATCTACGACCCCTCTTCAACAGACTATATGGACAGTTACAACTCTACTACTTCCTTAAACTACTTACAACACTGGTCTCGAGAAACCAAAACACTTACCCTCGTGTCTCTTATGCGAAAGAGGCTTCCTCATTGTCTCTTCTGCATCAAGGTCAATAAGATCCAACAATCTTACCATAATGTGCAAGCTGCAATAACTTTTGGAGAAACAACTCTGCATCAACAATTTACCAAACAAGAACAAATGATAAACTGTGGTTCAGAATCCATAAACTAATAATCCTAGCTCCGACTCTGGCTAACTGCAACCATGATCACAAAACGAAGAACAATCAATATATAGTCTCACACACATATATTCTTGAGAATTCACTTTACATTTCTAGAAAAGAAGGCCATACATACACAAAAGTAGAAGGCAGTAAATAGTCTCACACTTGTGAAGAAAAAGCAAACAAAAACAATTCAATGCCAACTACTTATATTCTTGAGAGTTCTCCATATTTCTAATGTAAAGTTATACAGAAACAGAAAAAAAGAAGCAACAGGTTATATTTACAAGTCGTCAAAAAATTAAACTCTATATATATGTTGAGTACTAGTTTTAATAAAAATTTTGATTTCGCCACTCATTAACTTTTTGGGGGGTTTAATTCTTATCAGAAAATTAAGCAAAGTGAGGAAACCTTTATTAGAAATGATGTTGAAGGATTGTATCACGTTCATGCAAATCCTAAAGCCATGAGAATTTTAGTGACCATAATAATGAAAGCTATAACTTTTATTAGTTGAATATTATTTGATTAGACAGTTAACTTGGACCACCTTTGCATCCACACATCAATGGTGAAGTAACAGGCACAAGGGGTTCATTTGAATTTTCTTCGCAACAGATTAAAACTATATATATATATATATATGAATTGCCTTGATAAAAATCATCGCGGTTCTAGCATTGCACCAAGCTCTATGCATTGGGGCTCGACTAAATTCAGATTCTACAAAGAGCATGTACTATTTGTTATCCAAATTAACCCATAAAACAAATGGGGGGTGATCCAATACAAAACACCCAATCCACAAAAAAGTAGTCATCAAGTTGGCATCTTTCTGTACCATGTTAACACAGATGAAAGTACAGTAAGCTTCAAACGAGTTAGATTGTGACTAGTTAGAATTAGCCAGCAACGAGTTGTACAATACGTGCTTCATTTTTCTCTCCCGTCTTCAAAATTCCTCTCTCAGCAGCTGTTCTGAGCATTCTACGCCATGGTGTTCATAGTGGCCTTCAAAGAGTTGGGAGATTTTAAGGGAATCGGGAGAATATTTCACTTCTCGAATTCTTGAATAGTGCATCTCTGAAAGAGAAAACAATGAAGGATAAGTTTCTGGAAGATTTTACTATCAGATTCAAGTTTGTTTTAACAGGAAGAGCATTTACAGCATTAGCTGGAAGATTATGCTCTTTGGCGTCTAAGGCTTTTGCAGCACATCTGCTACAATGGAACATATTTGTTCTCTCATAGCATCCCTGTTAGTTGCATCAAGTGTAAAAACTCTTGCTCCTGGATGATTTTTCATCCTCGCAACTGCAAAAATTCAAAATCATTTTGGTTTATTTTTCCCTTTGGTAAGTACAAGAATGCTGGTTTAAAGGTCCAACACTCGAGTAAACAGAGAAAGTTCGGAGATCAAAAGCAGAGAATAAAAGGCAATAAAATAGCAATACAGAAAATTTGTGAAAAATGACCAAGAGAAAGGCATAATAAGTTGATTATGCAGAGTGGTCAAGATAGCTTATGTAGGTACATAAAATAACAAACATAGATTTGGAGTTATCATCCTTTGCTTCTGGCTTTAATGAAGATAAATAGTAAAAGAATTCATTTGTGGTGCTGCACCCATGTTACACGACACTGACACTAGTAAGGGTGTGGGATATGTACCAGATCTGGTCAATCAACATTAGGTATTTCTGACCAGAAAGGCATAAACTACGGAAAATTTAGAGTCATGATTTGGCATTTTAAATTCTCAAGACAAAAGCTACTGTAGAATTCTAGATGGCTACCAACAACGTGAGAATAAAAGATTTGAGTTACTGAACTCTAAAAGCTACACATAATGTCTCATAATTTAGGTATATGTTTTAGCTCTATTTTTAGATATAGCGAGTTTCCACACCCGTATCTATATATTTGATACTTGGATTCCTACCAACAACAACATACACAGTAAAGTCCCATAGAGTGGGTTCTGGGAAGAGTAGAGTATAGGCAGACCTTACCCTTACCTCTTGGAGATAGAGAGATTGTTTCTGAATCTTAAAACTTGGATCACGAAGGATTCAACCTTTAGATCTACACCCATATAGAATACCCACACCTAGTCCGAGCGACTTAATACTTCCTCTGTCTCAATTTATGTGGCACACATTTCTTTTTAGTCCTTCCCCAAAAAAAATGTCACTTTTGTATAATTTAAAACAATTTAACTTTAAAATTCTCATTTACCATTAATGAGATAATTTATACCCACACAAATGGTCAAGGAA
This sequence comes from Solanum aculeatissimum, assembly GCA_038996855.1. Taxonomy (NCBI): domain Eukaryota; kingdom Viridiplantae; phylum Streptophyta; class Magnoliopsida; order Solanales; family Solanaceae; genus Solanum; species Solanum aculeatissimum. The sequence continues at coordinate 195 of JBCEWC010001828.1, read as the reverse complement.
TGTTTTAGACTATATATTTCAAAAGTTTTCCTTTTTTATCAGACTTTGTGACAAGTCAAACGGCACCACATAAATTGGAACGGAGGGAGTATTACTCTAAACCTTTGTATATAAAATCTGTGAGAAATATAGGAGAAAATATTATTGAATTGTGTTCTCTACATTATTACATTGAAACCCTATTTATAGATACTA